>CM029012.1:160231615-160436811 GCA_016801055.1 Panax notoginseng | reverse complement strand
GACCGCGTATGCAGGTTATTCCAACAGATATAATAAAGAATAGAATAACAGATTCTCTTCTTGAATACAAAAGAATAATACCTTACCTTTTTAAAGACGGAGCTGGGAATAAAGAAGTAGTAAGTAGCAACTACTCAATTCTCTCTCTCTATAGTGTAACGACCCCAAAATAGGTTCATTCCATCCAACCTTCTGAGTCGCCAAATACATGGTACAGAAAACAACTACAACTTTATTACAACAATTGTCGTGCAAAATACAAAAACACATATGCTGTGAGTTTGGATACAAATATATACCAAATGTGACTCATGTTCCAACCGTGGACATCACCTCACAATAACACCTTACATAAAGGTATAGTCAAAAACTGTTTTAGAAATTAGAATCTTTGGGAAGTGCTCAAGGAAACCTTCGTACATGGGAGGCCACGCGTCTAGGTTATGATAGATATCATATGGCCACAGAATTATCCTTGGTTGACCCAATAGACCCCAAAGAAAAACGAGAAGATTACTATCATATTCTTCCCAATGGTGAGTCTTCTCTTGACATATCATTATCTCTACTGTCTCTAATTGAGAATTATACTTCAAACAAACACCAAGATTATATAGGTAGTGCTCGTATATATACTCAGCAAGTGGATGAGCACATCCCTGTCTTATGATGACACGAGGTTGTATGTCGTTAGACATCTTGTATGATAGTGGCAAACCACCCTTCCAACGTTGGGTACACCTTACCCTATTGGATTCACCAAATATAACTACTAAATGAACTTTTCTATACTGCTTCGGGAGAACATCCACAGCTAGAGACCACTGTTCTATTTCCCCGTTACCCTCGCTCGACCCAGCTACACTCTTATTACCTGAAAGGAATTGTGAAGCAAAAGGGTGAGCACAACTAGCCCAGTAAAGAATATCATGACTAAAGATAATTAAATTATCAATAGCCTTCATCAATAATAAATCAGAGATTTAGAACATATGGTAAATGATAAAAATTTCAACCATAGTTGCAGCGGAACGAGCAATCCATTAGAAGAGTCAAATAGACTATAAAGTCTATTATCTTCTCCATGTTAAAAATCCATCAACAATGTTTTATCCCTGTAACATCAATCAACAGTTCCTTTCCACAATCATATGAATAACTCATAATCATAATTGTGATTCTAAATTTTCTTCGCACCCAGGACGAAGAATATTTTCATCACCTGTCTTTACCTGAAACATCAAAGATCATGGTTATACCAAATCACAGTTCCTGTTCATAATCATACTAATAATCTTTGCACTACGACCAAAGATATTCAACAACAGTTTATCTTTGCACTACGGGCCAAGATATTCATCAACAGACCATCTTTGCACTACAGGCCAAAGATATTCATCAACAATTCATCTTTGCACTACAGGCCAAAGATATTCCTCAACCGTTCATCTTTGCATTACTGGCCAAAGATATTCAACAACAGGTCATCTTTGCACTACGGCCAAAGATATTCATCAACAATTCATCTTTGCACTACAGGCCAAAGATATTCCTCAACAATTCATATTTGCACTACAGCCAAATATATTAATACCTCAAAGAATATATAATCATTTAAGAATTTATATAAACAATAATTATAACCATGTTGATCATTTCACCTTTGCACTTAAGCTAAAGATATTCAATTATAAATTCAATGGTCATGATCATACCAGTCAACAATTCAACTTTGCACTACTGGCCAAAGAGAACCCATAGTCATGATCATACCAATAATTTACCCATCTTTACACTCAAGCGAAAGAGAATTTCAACATCAAGGTTATAAAAATGTTATATATGATTATAAAAATAATATGGTCAAAACATGGATTTAATTTCAAGAGCAATATTCATAAATCAACTATAATTTGGTTAGAAAAAGAAACCAATTTTGTCGTGAATAGTAACTCATGAATAGTAACCTCGACTCAAAAAGGTAGAAATTCCACAATAAAATCTATACCAATATTTCGGTATAATGATATTGAAAGAATAACATTTCTTAAGCTTATAAACAATTTATTTAAATTGTTTACACTTTACTAATTAATGCATTTAATCATCATAAAATGTCAACTCTTAAGATTTCATCATCAATAGCCAAAACCCTCATCAAAAATCTGCATATACCTCATATAGGATTCTCAAGCCATAAAATCCTATTTTCCAATTTTCTTTCCTCACAAAACATATTTAATTCATTTACTCATAACTAGACCATTTTCATAAAAAATACCAAATCAGTTCCAAAAATATTTCTTTTCTGGGATTTAGCATAATATAGTCCCATAGTGAACATATATTTTTCTCAGAATTTTTAAAAGTCATTTACTATTTTTCATATGGCCAAAATAGCCGAATATTTAGACATTTATCAAAAATTGTACTTTTGTCTAAAAATTCTGAAATTTACAGAGTATACTTCTATCATATACATGTACTCCCAATAAAAATTTCATCAATTTTGGAGTTAACCACAAGGAATTATAAGCTGTTACTTTTAAAATAGTCTTTTCTCATAAAATTCATAACTCTCAATCTATACATCCAAAAATCACCATTTTTGGACACAATCAAGAAAACTCATCAAAATATCATTTCAAATTTTTCCAGAATTTTTGAAGATCAGAAAAATTACGAAACTGAAAATCATAACAACCCTTAAAATCCCTTAATATCCCTTACTATCCCTTACCTCAAAAGAGCAGTACTTCTGATCGGTATAAGGCTGAAGGAAACTTGCACTGATGAATAGCAACTCACCAAGTATCTAAATACTCACAAAATACACTCAATAATCTAGAGAGAGAAAGAGAGAAAGCTTATGTTTCTGGTGTGATTTTCAATTCTAACTTAGCCCTCTATTTATAGGAAAATTTTGGTAGGTTTGACCTGCAACCTGATGGCTTTACCTGCTACTATTCCCACCCACCACATTTGAAATATAATTCAGCACATTTCTTCACCAACCACAAGTGGGGCCCACCAATTCTAGAATTTTCCACCAAAATGATAAACTCCGAAAATTCAACAATTTCTGAACCAGTCATCTCGTAAAATTCATAACAAATCATACATTCATTTTTAACGGTTCAAAATTTGTGGACATATACTCAACTTATATATGTATAACATATCCAAATATTACCACGATCCAACGGTCGGATTAAAAATTATAACCCCCGCAAAATATCTCAAAAACCCTGATTTTTAATACCTCCATTCCGACAAAAATACTGATAAAAACCTCAACATTAACTCCTTCATTTTAAACCACAAAAATATATCCCTCATTTATATCCACATAAAATAAATATTTTCTTATCATATAAATCAATAATTAATTATTCACAAATAATATTACAGAATCACATTTATGACAACCAGGCCGTTCCCAGGAAAGAGGGGGCTTTCCAATAAGGATTTCTCCTTACTAGCGCGCAATTAGATGACCAAACCTCTCCTTAGACAGAACTTTCTAGACATTGCCAATAATGCTATCTAATAATACTATTCAAATAATATGAATTATTGATCTGATAATGGAAAATACTGTGCAGCAACAATTATTGAACAACAATAATATAAAATTTCAACGTAGCAATTATTGAATCAATAAAATAAAATATTGAACAGTAATTACTGTAACAATTATTGAGTAGTGCCTTCTTACGTAAGAATCAATAATTTCAAAAATACTGTGCAATACCGTGTGCTACTGTGCAATAACGCGTATTACTGTATTTTAACCACCGGGTATTTCAACAGTATTAACGATAACAACTACGCCGTTATTTGTAAAAACTCAAATTTGTCGTTTTTCTTCACCCGACAGTTATTCGTTATGGGGCCCACAAATAGCTGCGCCGTCGTACGAATATTCTCCGACAGAAAAAATATTCCACGACCAAACGAATATTCCCCGACAACAATGATTATTTTATAACCACTTGCTTATTTTGAAAAAAAATTCATATTTCACCCATAACTTTAAACTTTTATCAATTTAACCATTTACTGAATAGTAATTATAAGAAAAATTGAATACTTTTATTTCATAAAATTCGGGGTCTTACAATCTCCCCTCCTTATGAAATTTCGTCCCCGAAATTTACGTACCTGGTATTTCGAAGAGTTGAGAATACCTTGCTTCCATTTCAGATTCTATCTCTCAGATCATCATGATTTCTCCATTGCTCATCTCCCATGATAACTTCATTTGGGTTCTCATTTGTTGGGAAGTCATGACAACCGCCATCCCTCGAACTACTCGGCTTTGACTTGTCTGGAGCAGCATTTGGCGTCATCATTACCGTTGGAATATACCTTTCTATAGGACATATTCCTCCCTCAACTGCCTCTTCGTACTCCTCATTCATGATCTGAATCATCAATCTTCGATCCATATCGGATTCAGGTTGACCGCTATGTACAGGGTAATTCAAAACTCGATGTTGGGTTCTCCCAATTGCTTTCCAAAAAGAGAAATTCATATCATCTATTTTAGCCTTCTTAGATCGAACATCTCTTTCCACAATATCCACGTGTCGTGCGGCTTTTGCCCATGCATCACTTATTCTCACTCGTTCAATTTTTTCTTCTTTCAGCTCAGATTCCATTTTTATCATCTTATACTCTGCCAAAGAATGCTTCTGTTCAAGCATCACATATCGGGTAACACAAGCTTGAATTGTTGCATCCTTTTGTTCCACGACCGCCTGTCGTTCTTCTGCCTGCTCTTCTAACTCATGAATACGATTTTGAAATTCTACATTTTGATCATATAATACCTCTAATAAACTCTCCTCTGGTACTTCTTCTTCCTCTTCTTCCTCAGTCTCAGCTGTTACCTCTGCGACTATCTCGGGTGCAACTATCAATTCTTCACTCACCACATAGATATCTCTAATTCCTTCTTCGTCTGACATCACATTATCATGGTTAGTGATTAGAGGTATCCCCACAGTCTCATTCACTCCATTGTTAGCATTCTCAGCTGCCATTCTCAAATACTGCCATAAAATAAGGGTTAATTAAACAAATTAACATATCACATAATATCCCAATATTATGACTAACCAACAAATAAGCTTAGGTAGGACACACTAGCGAAGGATTTACGCATCTCTCCCCTCCTAGTTATATTCCCCGATCTCCACCAGAGATCATATCCCTAAGCTCTGATACCAACTGTAACGACCCCAAAATAGGTTCATTCCATCCAACCTATTCTGAGTCGCCAAATACATGGTACAGAAAACAACTACAACTTTATTACAACAATTGTCGTGCAAAATACAACAACACATATGCTGTGAGTTTGGATACAAATATATACCAAATGTGACTCATGTTCCAACCGTGGACATCACCTCACAATAACACCTTACATAAAGGTATAGTCAAAAACTGTTTTAGAAATTAGAATCTTTGGGAAGTGCTCAAGGAAACCTTCGTACATGGGAGGCCACGCGTCTAGGTTATGATAGATATCATATGGCCACAGAATTATCCTTGGTTGACCCAATAGACCCCAAAGAAAAACGAGAAGATTACTATCATATTCTTCCCAATGGTGAGTCTTCTCTTGACATATCATTATCTCTACTGTCTCTAATTGAGAATTATACTTTAAACAAACACCAAGATTATATAGGTAGTGCTCGTATATATACTCAGCAAGTGGATGAGCACATCCCTGTCTTATGATGACACGAGGTTGTATGTCGTTAGACATCTTGTATGATAGTGGCAAACCACCCTTCCAACGTTGGGTACACCTTACCCTATTGGATTCACCAAATATAACTACTAAATGAACTTTTCTATACTGCTTCGGGAGAACATCCACAGCTAGAGACCACTGTTCTATTTCCCGTTACCCTCGCTCGACCCAGCTACACTCTTATTACCTGAAAGGAATTGTGAAGCAAAAGGGTGAGCACAACTAGCCCAGTAAAGAATATCATGACTAAAGATAATTAAATTATCAATAGCCTTCATCAATAATAAATCAGAGATTTAGAACATATGGTAAATGATAAAAATTTCAACCATAGTTGCAGCGGAACGAGCAATCCATTAGAAGAGTCAAATAGACTATAAAGTCTATTATCTTCTCCATGTTAAAAATCCATCAACAATGTTTTATCCCTGTAACATCAATCAACAGTTCCTTTCCACAATCATATGAATAACTCATAATCATAATTGTGATTCTAAATTTTTCTTCGCACCCAGGACGAAGAATATTTTCATCACATGTCTTTACCTGAAACATCAAAGATCATGGTTATACCAAATCACAGTTCCTGTTCATAATCATACTAATAAATCCATCTTTGCACTACGACCAAAGATATTCAACAACAGTTTATCTTTGCACTACGGGCCAAAGATATTCATCAACAGACCATCTTTGCACTACAGGCCAAAGATATTCATCTACAATTCATCTTTGCACTACAGGCCAAAGATATTCCTCAACCGTTCATCTTTGCATTACTGGCCAAAGATATTCAACAACAGGTCATCTTTGCACTACGGGCCAAAGATATTCATCTACAATTCATCTTTGCACTACAGGCCAAAGATATTCCTCAACAATTCATATTTGCACTACATGCCAAATATATTAATACCTCAAAGAATATATAATCATTTAAGAATTTATATAAACAATAATTATAACCATGTTGATCATTTCACCTTTGCACTTAAGCTAAAGATATTCAATTATAAATTCAATGGTCATGATCATACCAGTCAACAATTCAACTTTGCACTACTGGCCAAAGAGAACCCATAGTCATGATCATACCAATAATTTACCCATCTTTACACTCAAGCGAAAGAGAATTTCAACATCAAGGTTATAAAAATGTTATATATGATTATAAAAATAATATGATCAAAACATGGATTTAATTTCAAGAGCAATATTCATAAATCAACTATAATTTGGTTAGAAAAAGAAACTAATTTTGTCGTGAATAGTAACTCATGAATAGTAACCTCGACTCAAAAAGATAGAAATTCCACAATAAAATCTATACCAATATTTCGGTATAATGATATTGAAAGAATAACATTTCTTAAGCTTATAAACAATTTATTTAAATTGTTTACACTTTACTAATTAATGCATTTAATCATCATAAAATGTCAACTCTTAAGATTTCATCATCAATAACCAAAACCCTCATCAAAAATCTGCATATACCTCATATAGGATTCTCAAGCCATAAAATCCTATTTTCCAATTTTCTTTCTTCACAAAACATATTTAATTCATTTACTCATAACTAGACCATTTTCATAAAAATACCAAATCAGTTCCAAAAATATTTCTTTTCTGGGATTTAGCATAATATAGTCCCATAGTGAACATATATTTTTCTCAGAATTTTTAAAAGTCATTTACTATTTTTCATATGGCCAAAATAGCCGAATATTTAGACATTTATCAAAAATTGTACTTTTGTCTAAAAATTCTGAAATTTACAGAGTATACTTCTATCATATACATGTACTCCCAATAAAAATTTCATCAATTTTGGAGTTAACCACAAGGAATTATAAGCTGTTACTTTTAAAATAGTCTTTTCTCATAAAATTCATAACTCTCAATCTATACATCCAAAAATCACCATTTTTGGACACAATCAAGAAAACTCATCAAAATATCATTTCAAATTTTTCCAGAATTTTTGAAGATCAGAAAAATTACGAAACTGAAAATCATAACAACCCTTAAAATCCCTTAATATCCCTTACTATCCCTTACCTCAAAAGAGCAGTACTTCTGATCGGTATAAGGCTGAAGGAAACTTGCACTGATGAATAGCAACTCACCAAGTATCTAAATACTCACAAAATACACTCAATAATCTAGAGAGAGAAAGAGAGAAAGCTTATGTTTCTGGTGTGATTTTCAATTCTAACTTAGCCCTCTATTTATAGGAAAATTTTGGTAGGTTTGACCTGCAACCTGATGGCTTTACCTGCTACTATTCCCACCCACCACATTTGAAATATAATTCAGCACATTTCTTCACCAACCACAAGTGGGGCCCACCAATTCTAGAATTTTCCACCAAAATGATAAACTCCGAAAATTCAACAATTTCTGAACCAGTCATCTCGTAAAATTCATAACAAATCATACGTTCATTTTTAACGGTTCAAAATTTGTGGACATATACTCAACTTATATATGTATAACATATCCAAAAATTACCACGATCCAACGGTCGGATTAAAAATTATAACCCCCGCAAAATATCTCAAAAACCCTGATTTTTAATACCTCCATTCCGACAAAAATACTGATAAAAACCTCAACATTAACTCCTTCATTTTAACCACAAAAATATATCCCTCATTTATATCCACATAAAATAAATATTTTCTTATCTCAATAATTAATTATTCACAAATAATATTACAGAATCACATTTATGACAACCAGGCCGTTCCCAGGAAAGAGGGGGCTTTCCAATAAGGATTTCTCCTTACTAGCGCGCAATTAGATGACCAAACCTCTCCTTAGACAGAACTTTCTAGACATTGCCAATAATGCTATCTAATAATACTATTCAAATAATATGAATTATTGATCTGATAATGGAAAATACTGTGCAGCAACAATTATTGAACAACAATAATATAAAATTTCAACGTAGCAATTATTGAATCAATAAAATAAAATATTGAACAGTAATTACTGTAACAATTATTGAGTAGTGCCTTCTTACGTAAGAATCAATAATTTAAAAATACTGTGCAATACCGTGTGCTACTGTGCAATAACGCGTATTACTGTATTTTAACCACCGGGTATTTCAACAGTATTAACGATAACAACTACGCCGTTATTTGTAAAAACTCAAATTTGTCGTTTTTCTTCACCCGACAGTTATTCGTTATGGGGCCCACAAATAGCTGCGCCGTCGTACGAATATTCTCCGACAGAAAGAATATTCCACGACCAAACGAATATTCCCCGACAACAATGATTATTTTATAACCACTTGCTTATTTTGAAAAAAAATTCATATTTCACCCATAACTTAAACTTTTATCAATTTAACCATTTACTGAATAGTAATTATAAGAAAAATTGAATACTTTTATTTCATAAAATTCGGGGTCTTACATATAGTTTCTCTCTATAGTTTCTCTCTCTAGAGTTCAGTGAATTCGTAAGAAATAATGAAGGAATGAGCTGCTATTTATAGAAAAATAGAATGCATAGTAACTAATCCATGAACGGTCCAGATTGATTACTTTAATCTGACGGTCCATATTTAAAGAAAAATCTTTTAAATAAAATATAATATATTCTATTTATAGAATAACTTTAATAAAGTATTCTGTTTTATATAAAAAGATGTTTCTGTTTTATTACGTTAATAATACGAATAAAACAAAACGTCATTATCGCTAAATAATTCATATTATTAACTGACAATAATTGAATCAAACTGAGTGACTTCTCACATAAGCATTAATAATCAATACCGTGTGCTACTATGCAACCACACGTATTACTGTACTTTTACTACCGAGTAGTTCAACAGTATCAATGGTAAAACTTCCGCCGTTATTTTTAATAAAATATTTTTGTCGTTTTCTCAATCCGACAATAATTCTGTTGTGGGGTCCACCAATGATTGTGCCGTTGTACGAATATTCCCTGTTAAAACGAATATTCCCCGACCAATCGAATATTATATAACAACTTGCGTACTTTGCAAAATTTATAAATATTACCCACAACTATAACATTATATCAAATTAACTCCATAATATTCAAAAATGATATTTATAGAAAATTCATCTTTATTTATAAAAGTTGGGGTCTTACAACCTCCCCTTCTTATGAAATTTCGCCCTCGAAATTAGGGTACGTACCTGGTATGTCGAAGAGGTAAGGATACCTTGATTTCATTTCTGATTCTAACTCCCAAGTCATTTCCTCAACATCGTGGTTTCTCCACAAAACTTTGACTTGAGGTATAACCTTGGAGCGTAGAATATGTTCCTTCTTATCCAAGATTTGAACAGGAACTTCTTCATACGTCAAATCCTCCGCTATTTCGTCCGGTTCTAACTCAATAATGTGGTTCGGGTCTTCCACATATTTGCGTAACATGGATATGTGGAAAACGTTATGAACACGAGACATACTTGGCGGTAAAGCGAGTCTATAAGCCACAGTTCCTACTCGATCGAGGATTAAAAATGGACCGATGAATCGAGGATTGAGCTTTCCTCTCTTTCCAAATCTCGTAACTCCTTTCCATGGAGCAACACGTAAGAACACATGATCTCCTACATCAAATTCCACGTCCTTTCGATGAAGATCAGCATAACTCTTTTGTCGATCTTGTGAGGTTTTTATACGTTGTCGGATCGTTTGAATCTTTTCTGTAGTCATACGTACCAACTCCGGTCCCAACAACGTTGCTTCACCCACCTCATCCCAGCATACTGGAGAACGACATTTTCTTCCATACAATGCTTCGAATGGAGCCATGCCAATACTTGCTTGATAACTGTTGTTGTAGGAAAACTCCACCAATGGTAAGAACTTGTCCCAACTTCCCTTGAAGTCAAAGACACAGAGTCTTAATAGATCTTCAAGAGTTTGAATAGTCCTCTCTGATTGTCCGTCCGTCTGAGGATGATATGCTGAACTAAATCGTAAATCCGTGCCCATAGCTTTTTGTAAACTAACCCAAAATCGTGAAGTGAATCTTGGGTCTCGGTCAGAAACTATGGATACTGGCATACCATGCAGTCTTACAATCTCGTTTATGTACATACGAGCAAGACGTTCAAGTGTATAAGTTTCTCGTATCGGTAAGAAATGAGCAGACTTGGTCAATCTATCAACAATGACCCAAATCGCATCAATACCTTGAGAAACCCTAGGAAGACCGGTAACGAAATCCATGGTAATGTGCTCCCACTTCCATTCTGGAATTTCAAGTGGTTGCAATGGACCTTTTGGTACTTGATGCTCCGCTTTGACTCGTTGACAAGTTAGACACCTTGAGATAAACAACGCTATCTCTCTCTTCATATTGCTCCACCAAAATGTATGACGAAGATCATGATACATTTTGGTACTTCCAGGATGGATTGCAAACGGTGTGTTGTGCGCCTCCATCATGATTTCATACTTTAAATCAGGGTTGTTAGGAACACAAAGTCTGGAGTTGACTCGAAGTATTCCTTCTTCATCGATTCTTGCTTCCGGCATAGCACCTTCTTGCACTTTCTTCCTCATACGCATCAGCTCCAGGTCTGTAGCTTGAGCAGCTTTAACTTTATCGATTAAAGTCGGTTCTACTCGTATATTCGCCATCATCACATGGGTCCCTGGAGTCTTTAACTCTATCTCCATCCTTTGCAAATCACACAAAATGGGCCTTTGTGTTGACAATATCGCACTCGTACTTGCATATGATCTTCTACTCAATGCGTCAGCTACCACGTTCGCTTTTTCAGGATGGTATTGAATGGTATGATCATAATCTTTCAACAGTTCAAGCCAACGTCGTTGTCGCATGTTGAGTTCCTTTTGAGTGAAGAAATATTTGAGGCTTTTATGATCCGTAAAGATCTCCACCTTCTCCCCATACAAGTAATGCCTCCAAATTTTAAGTGCAAAGACAACAGCTGCCAACTCTAGATCATGAGTAGGATAATTCCTCTCATATTCCTTGAGTTGTCTTGATGCATAGGCTATGACTTTTCCATGTTGCATGAGAACGCATCCCAACCCTTTGCTCGAAGCATCACTGTAGATGACAAATCCCTCCGAGCCAGATGGTATTGTTAGAACAGGTGCTGAAATGAGTCTCCTCTTGAGTTCTTGAAAACTCTGCTCACATTCTTCGCTCCAACCGAACTTTGTATCTTTCCGAGTCAGCTGAGTTAATGGAGTAGCGATTCGAGAAAATCCTTCCACGAATCTCCGATAATAACCAGCTAAACCAAGAAAGCTACGTACTTCGGTCACTGATTTAGGTTGCTCCCAGCTTTGAATAGCTTCAATCTTTGCCGGGTCAACCGATATTCCACGACTTGATACTACGTGCCCAAGGAATGCTACCTCTTCCAGCCAGAACTCGCATTTCTTCAACTTGGCATAAAGTTTGTATTCACGAAGCTTTTGGAGTACCAGCCTCAAGTGTTGCTCATGATCTTCACGGCTTTTGGAATAAACAAGGATGTCATCGATAAAGACGACCACAAAGTGATCCAAATATTCCTTGAATACCCTGTTCATCATATCCATGAAGGCAGCAGGAGCATTAGTCAATCCAAAAGACATAACTAAGAATTCATAATGCCCATACCGAGTTCTGAAGGCGTCTTTGGAATATCCTCAGTTCTAACCTTCAGCTGATGATATCCAGAACGAAGATCGATCTTTGAAAAGAATTGTGCTCCTTGCAACTGGTCAAACAGGTCATCAATACGTGGCAATGGGTACCTATTTTTGATGGTGACATGATTCAACTCCCGATAATCAATACAAAGTCGCATACTTCCATCTTTCTTCTTCACGAATAGCACAGGAGCACCCCAAGGAGAAGTACTAGGACGAATAAAGCCAATGTCTAACAATTCCTGCAGTTGGATCTTTAACTCCTGAAGTTCAATAGGAGCCATTCGATATGGGGCTTTGGAAATGGGTTTTGTACCGGGTTCAAGGTCGATACAAAATTCAATTTCACGCTCTGGGGGTAGGCCAGGAAGTTCTTCAGGGAATACGTCAGGGAATTTATTAACAATAGAAATATCATTCAAAACTGACGTATTTTTGTTTAGATCTGTGACATGAGCTAAGAAAGCTTGACATCCGTTTTTCAATAAACGAATAGCTTTATGGCTTGAGATGACAGCGATTGATTTTAATGGTTTGGTTGCTTGAATTCGCATAATAGGTCGATTAGGAATATGAAAGCTAACAACCTTACGAAAACAATCAATTTTTGCATGATGAGTAGTTAACCAATCAATCCCTAGAATCACGTCAAATGCAAGTATTTTTAATGAAATAAGATCGACAGGTAATGTGTGGGTACCAACTTGAACCAAACAAGACTTATAAACCGTGGATGTAATGAAGGTTTCTCCCAATGGAGTTTCAACTGCTAAGTCAAAGTCTAATTTCTCCGGAATCAAATTTAATCGATGAGCGCAAGTAGGAGAAATAAAAGAATGGGTAGAACCGGTATCAAATAAAGTATAGACTTCGTTAGAGTTTATGATAAGCTTACCCGTGATGACCTCATTCGGGTTCCTTGCTTTCTGGGAGTTCACAACAAACGCTCTCCCTTGCACAACCGGTTTTGACTTTTCTGGGACGGCCTTTGGTGCCTCCATCCTAGCTGAATTTGTCTTCGGTAAACGACAAAATCGGGCTAAATGACCTTCTCTTCCACAATTATAACATGCTTTGGACGGCATCGCGCAGTTTGGACTGATGTGCCCCTCCCCTCCGCATTTGAAACATATGATAGGTGGTCGTTCTCCTTCCTTAACGACAGGTGCTGGTGCTGACGTCTTTCCATCATTGTTGAATCTCCTCTTCTTGAAATGCCCATTCTTATTATTTTGGCCCTGATTACCACCGAAGTGGTTACCATTTCTGGCCTGTTGATTCCCTCCACGCTTGTTGTCACCGCTTCGATGACTGCTCTCACTGGTATTATCATTTTGCCGGCTGCTCTCTTTTGGTTGCGTTGTCTCGTTATCGCGCTCCACCAACTGAGCCCTATTTACAACATCTGAATACAAACACAGTTTATGAGAAACAAGATGTTGACGTATCTCCGGCTTCAAACCTCTTAAAAACATCCGCGTCATTCTTTCTTCATTATCCACCAGGTGGGACGCAAACCGGGATAACTCCGCAAATTTTGCCTCGTACTGCGACACGGTCATATTATTCTGCTCCAATTTGATGAACTCCACCTCCTTCATGTGACGAATACTCTCGGGAAAGTATTTGTCGTTAAACAGCTCTTGGAACTTCTCCCAAGACATCTTCAGTGCGGCAGGTTGAGTACGCTTTATCGATTCCCACCAGTAATCTGCCTCTCCTCGCAACATAAAGGCGGCAAAGGGAACCTTTTGCTCCTCGGAGCAACCCAAGACATCAAATATCTTGGTGATCTGCTTTATCCATGTTTCAGCTACAAGTGGTTTGGGTTCTCCCTTAAACTCCGGTGGTCCCAGCTCCTTAAACTGTTTAGCGGTGACCGCCTGAGAGTTTCCAGTATTTCCACCTACGTTGTGGACAGGAGCCGCTTTCACCTGTTGTTGCATGAATTGCATAAAACCTCTGAACATTTCATCATTCATCATCTGGTCAGTGTTGTTGTTTGCATGAGGATTGTCACCTTCCTGATGCACATTATCCTGATTATTGATATGTGGTGAATCAACAGTCGCCTGTGCTCCATTGCTATTCTCAACATTCTCAGATGCCATTTTCAGATACTGCCACAAAATAAAAGTTAATTGATATGTCATATATTATCCTTATATTATGACCGACCAATTAAATACCATGCAAATAAACTTAGGTAGGTCATACTAGCGAAGGAATTCCCCGTCTCTCCCCTCCTAGTTCTATTCTCACATCTTAGCCAGGGATCATATCCCTAAGCTCTGATACCAACTGTGACGCCCCCAAAATTAGGTATACATCACCCATCTTGGGTCGTCAGATACATAGTACAGAATACAAATACAACTTACTAATACAACTGTCGTGTACAATACGACAAAACATAAACTGTGAGTTTGAATACAAATATTATCTTCTAGAGAGTATTCATACTCAAAAGGAGTCCTCATTACATTTATTAACACACCATTACATAGAATAGTGAGGACTACTAACTAATACTATCATTCGGACCATCACTCCGTTCCCCGACTTGCCCCAGCTACGTTCTCATTTCCTGAAGAGAACAGTGAAAGAAAGGGTGAGCTCAACTAGCCCAGTAAGAAATATTATGACTAAGATAATGCAGAATAAATTATCATTAGCCTTCAACAATGTTAAACTGATAAAATATAATAGACATCAAGTTTAACTGCAGCGGAACAAGCAATCCATTAAAAGAGTCAAGTAGAAAATAAACTCTACTATCTTTTATGATTTAAAAGGTTTTTCAACACTGTGATCGCTGGGACTCAGCTTAATAAAATAATCCACATCATCGAATCACCCCTGCACTACGGCCAAGGATATTCGTGTATTCATTAATGGTCATGATCATGCCAACAACTGTCCATCAATGCACTACGGGCCAATGAGGACTTTTACCACATCATTTGTAACATTACGGTCATGATTATACCGAATAATCCCTGGTCATAATCATACCAAGTCCATCTATGCACTACAGGCCACAGATGACTTTCAACATTTTATAAACATGAGGATGATGACAATGATATAAGAATTCAATAAAACAAGTTCAAGAATTAATTTATCCAAGAATTAACAACGTCCAAATTGTCAACATGATACTGCTTTGTGGAGTAAAATTCAAGAATGCTTAGAAGAATATTTTCATGAAAAGATACTGGATGAAACGCAATTATCAAGGATATTCCACAAATTTCATGGAGTATAGAAGTCAAAACTTAACCAACTGAGTATAATAAAGAATGGAATAACAAAAGAAATCACCATGCATGCGATAGACCGCACAGACAGGTTATTCCAACAGAATAATAAATAATGGAACCAGGTCCGGCGTAAACGCACAGACAGGATATTCCGACAGAATAATAAATAATGGAACCAGGTCCGGCGTAAACGCACAGACAGGATATTCCGACAGAATAATAAATAATGGAATCAGGTCCGGTGTAAAACACACAGACAGGATATTCCGACAGAATAATAAATAATGGAACCAGGTCCGGTGTAAAACACACAGACAGGATGTTCCAACAGAATAATAAAAGAATGTCACCAAGTATAGGGTAGACCGTGTATACAGGTTATTCCAACAGAATAATAAAGAAATGGAATAACAAAGTTCTCTTCATGAATACAAAAGAATAATATCCCTTACCGTTTTAAAGAAGAGCTGGAATAAAGTAGTTAAGTAGCAGAATACTCTTCTTCTCTCTCTCTATAGTTTCTCTCTATAGTTTCTCTCTCTAGAGTTCAGTGAATTCGTAAGAAATAATGAAGGAATGAGCTGCTATTTATAGAAAAATAGAATGCATAGTAACTAATCCATGAACGGTCCAGATTGATTACTTTAATCTGACGGTCCATATTTAAAGAAAAATCTTTTAAATAAAATATAATATATTCTATTTATAGAATAACTTTAATAAAGTATTCTGTTTTATATAAAAAGATGTTTCTGTTTTATTACGTTAATAATACGAATAAAACAAAACGTCATTATCGCTAAATAATTCATATTATTAACTGACAATAATTGAATCAAACTGAGTGACTTCTCACATAAGCATTAATAATCAATACCGTGTGCTACTATGCAACCACACGTATTACTGTACTTTTACTACCGAGTAGTTCAACAGTATCAATGGTAAAACTTCCGCCGTTATTTTTAATAAAATATTTTTGTCGTTTTCTCAATCCGACAATAATTCTGTTGTGGGATCCACCAATGATTGTGCCGTTGTACGAATATTCTCTGTTAAAACGAATATTTCCCGACCAATCGAATATTATATAACAACTTGCGTACTTTGCAAAATTTATAAATATTACCCACAACTATAACATTATATCAAATTAACCCCATAATATTCAAAAATAATATTTATAGAAAATTCATCTTTATTTATAAAAGTTGGGGTCTTACAGGTGCAATTTTTTTTTATTTTTTTTAATTTGTGACTCTTAAAAAATATATAGTATTTATTTAACATAATTTTTTATAAAATATAGTATTTTAGGTGTAATTTTTACAAAATATAGTATTTTAGGTGTAATTTTTACAAAATATAGTCTGTATAACCCTGTTGTTATATATGTATTTAAATTACACCTAAAATACTATATTTTGTAAAAATTCTTGTTAGAATAAATAGTATACATTTTTTGAGAGTCACAAACAAAAAAAAATAATTTAAAAATATCCAATATTCATGTCCAATAAAAATGTCTGCCAAGACTTATTCTTATAAACATGTTAAGGAGTTTTTTTTAAAACCGACTTTTTTCGCATAAAAAATCGACATTTTTTTACGTCATCTCTCTTACACTCGTATAAAAATATCAGTTTTCTTTTTCAAATGTTAACTTGTAAAAGTATTGTCTTTTGTCTTAAAATTAAATATATATTTTTATTATTATTCATTTTGAAATTATAAGATATATTCTCTTCGTTTTAAATTATAAGATCAATAATAACTTTTTAAAAGTCAATTTGTGATATTTGAAGATTTAAAATTATCATGATTTTTTTAAATTTTGAAAACAATAAATATTATAACTAGTAATAATTTTTAAATAGTTTATGACATTCGTAATTGTATTGACATATACTAAGGTTATTTTTGTTTGAAATGATTATATTTTGGATTGGAATATTAATCAAGTGTCTTGTTTGTTCTCAAATTTATACTTGATAATATTAATATATAGATTATAAAATGACTTAATAGTTTTAAGACTATGTTTGTTTGAAATGATTATAATCCCGATATTATAATTCTTGATATTATAATCTCAAAAATATTAATTTTAAGATTAAATAATCAAGTCACATGTTTATTTTTTATGGGATTATTCATAGGATAATTTAAAATAATTTTATATTATGTTTGTTTTTTCAGGATTAATTAAAGAATTGGATAAAAAATATTGTTTGGACTATTATACTCTTACCAATTATAACATATTTTAAATTATAATTTAAACTTGTTTATACATCAAAAAAAATGATAAACAATTAATTATGATGAAAACTAAAATTATCATTTCTCTATACATAAACAATTAATAAAACGATATATATTTATACCGTCCGGCTAATTCATAAAACTATATAGATATAATATTAATTCATAAAACTGGAATATTAATTGTTTATATGTATATAATATAAAACTGATATATAAACAATTAATATTCAAGTTTTATGAATTAATATTAACTATAAACAATTAATATTAATTAGCTATATATATGTATATTTCAGTTTTACATCAATAACACAAACAATTAATAAATTTATATATTAATAAAAAAATATGAACAATTAATTAGCAGGGACGAGATATATTTCTACGTCAGTTTGGGGAAAGAAAAAAATATTCCACATGTAGTGGCCTCGAATTCGATGAATTAATTAATGAGGTGAAAATTAATTTGTTTGGATATCATGGTCATTTTAGAAAAAAGAAAATTAAGGTTAATTTTGTCTAAAAATTTTTAATTTCAAATATTAGGAATTATAATATCTGGTTGAACATGATATTAAATAGTCTTACATATTAATTCATTTTAGAATTTATGAACTAATAGTTCCAAGTTCAAATTTTAAAACAAACAAAATACTTGGGATTAATAGTCTTATCCCAAGCGTAATCTTTGCAAACAAACATAACCTTGAGATTGTAATTATAAGATTGGGATTATAATCACAGAATTAATAGTTTTAAGATTATAATTATTTCAAACAAACATAGCCTAAATGAATTAATATCAATTTTGTTTAAAAATATTTTAGTTTTTTTTTAAAAAATTAATATTAATCTTATAATTTAAAACATTAAATATTTTTTAATGTATTTTTACATTTGGTTGATTGATTACAATCTGTCATGTTACTGTTACTATTAGTACTATTTTCTAGTCTTAAATAGAGGCGGATCGACTAAGGAGCAAGTGGCCTACGGGGATGGACATTTTCAAATATTTTTTTGTTGCTGACTCTTAAAAAATGTATAATATTTATTTTAATGGAAATTTTTATAAAATATAATATTTTAGGTATAATTTAAATATATATACAAGAACAGAATTGTACAGACAGTAAAAATTTCAATTGAAATAAATATTATATATTATTTTAGAATCGCAACAAAAATAAAATAAAAAAATATATCCAATAACAATATCCCTGCAGAAGGACTCTTGTTTTAATAAGTACGAGGCACACGCTTTCCGTGTGTAATGTATATTTTATTATTATTAGTTTTAAAGGTGAAGTTTTTACTCAAATTGGAAGATAAAAGTGAAAATATTTAATTTATAGGAGGTAAAAGAAAAATGAATCAAGCTTTTGTGAAAGTTAGTTATGAGAGTAGCTGCACCAATCACCATAACGTTGTGATATGTGGAGAGATGATGGGGATGCATATACTATAAGATTACCAAAGTTTGATGGGCAAAATGGAAAATTAAAAAAGTTTCATTTTTTTGTTTACACAAAAACTGTTTTAACTTTTCTCCGGCTTTACAATATAGATAAAACTAATATAGTAAAGTGGTGCTCTTCTGTAAAAAATAAATAAAAATTATTGGGTTACTTATCAACAATTAAATATCTGTTCATGTTCACGTTCACGCGAAAAGAAACAATATAAAAATATCAAAAATACATATAAAAATAATAATGTCGGATATTGACGACTTATTAAACACTTGATTGCCTCATCCGGAAGATGCCTAGCTTGACGTACCTAAAAATTGAAGGAGATAAGTGCAGGTGCGGTGATAAAGATTGAAATTGAAGGATGGAGAAGGTGTGATGGCTTGGCCGATTCCCTCTTCAATTTCCTTTCCACACTCATCAATCTAATCCAGAAGACTATAACAAGGGAGTCAATAAACAAATAATAATAACCGCACATTAATTATTAAAGTTGAACATTAACGTTAAAATGCACGCACAAGTTGCTTGTGTTGTCCCACGTACAACAAAGTTTGGTGTTTTTCTTAATACTACGTGTTATGTGTGTTGATTACTATTTCTTAAGCTTTTAGACAAAATCCAATCCAATCCAATCAATAATTATGAGGCACCCGTTCATCCTCATTCCTCACCCTTCATATGGTTTTGGTTACGAGGCTCCATTAATCTCCTTACTATCAATATGCACGTAATTTTTGATGGGTTTAGTCTAAAGATTCAGTCCATCTTGTAAGCTCAATATGGATGATAGACCCAAGTTTAAGAAGTCTTACAAGTCCAATAAATGTAATCCACCACGGTTGGGTTAATTGAGCTCATCAGTAACAATGAGCTACGCACGCCCACATCATGGAGGAAGTGGTCAGCCCTCGTCACCGGATCTCACGGAGAGCACGTCAACTATCTTGAACATTAGGAAGAGGTTGGGAGCTCCATTAAGGCAGTGGTTTAGTAGTTACATGTTCACCCCAAATTGTCACGGACCGCTATAAATTGTACGCCTCACCATCACTTGGGGAAACTGACTTTTGTACTAAAGAATTCCCTTCTCCTTTTTCTTTAAGCTTGTACTCCTTGTACTCTCTGTTTCCAACACACTTGACATAATATAAAGTGTCAGTGACTAGAGTAATTCAAAAGTGGACTAAGTCAACTTGACCGAACCACTCTAATTATTGTCTTATTTTCCTACTTAATTACTCTATTTATTATTACTTGACTGGTGTGTGTACAAAGTTTATTTCGTGCATAATCAGTTTTTGTTATTTTCCTTTTGTCTTTTAGACTTTTTATGTATTTGTCCTTCTCATGTCACATGATTGTTTTGGCTTAAAATAAATTTGTTTCTTCAAATCTATTTTTATAATATATTACTAGTATAATAATATCAATATTTTTTGTTAACATAAAGAAATTAATCATACAAATATGCCATTCCAAGTTTTAAAGTATGAAATTGGTAGCCTTGTTACGACTATAAAATTTTTTAAGACTTATTTTATAAGAAAATACTATTAAGACCTTAACTAATTTAATTTATACTTTGAAATAGACTTTTGGGGTATATAAGTAGGGGTCCTTTACACTAATATACAACAATTAGAAAGTAATTACAAAAATAAAACATACAAAACATAATTACAGAAATAAAACATACACAATATACGTGCTAAAATCACGTGTCATTAACTCCTACAAGTCAGTTACCAAATTTCATCTTTTCAATTAACCGCCCCAAAATCATGCAACTTTAAAATCGGAGCACATATCAACGGCGGAGAAGACGCAGAAATCTGTCGCGCCTATTAAATCGGAGAAGACGAATCACTTTGTCACGACGCAACTCTGAAATCGGAAATAGCATACATCATCAACAACTTCTTCCCGTTCAGTAACCGTAATCTTCTGGCGCGACACAGCACTGAGATCGGAGAAGACGAAACTTTTCGTCGCGACGGCACGTTGAGATCACAAAATAGCATACAAAATCAACAGCAACTTCAAGTTCAGTAACCAAAAACAATCGAACTACAGTGATTGTTGAAGTTCAGTAACAAAATCGCAGCAACTTCGATAAAAATCTGAATACTGAGGTAAGTGATTCATATGCATATAGTTACCTCTATTTTCTATGAATTCCTATATTGATAACCTTTCTTAAGTTTTTCACGTTTAAAATGGTTACTACAAATACTGTGTAGCATTATATGGTTACTGACTAATGCTGACTTGGTTACTGTGTAAAATTATATTGCTCACTTGGTTACTGTGTAAAATTATCTAGTGACTAATGCTGACTTAATTGGTTACTGACCAATGCTGAATTGGTTACTGACTAATGCAAACTTAATTACTGCAGAGATTAATTGGTTACTGTAATATTGGTTGCTGAAGCATATTACTGTATAATGTTGTCAAATTTGAAGAGTCGGATTTTAGCGTTTTCGGAGCCTAATTTCATTCGAAATGGATCAACTATCAAAAATCACCAGCTTTGCTGGTGAACTGCATGGTTTTTTGGTTAAATTCTATCATTTAGGCCTTCAAAACTGCATATAAAAATTTAATTTATTTTCTGGTTACTAAGATTATGTAGTTTGGTTACTGTCTAATATTGATTTGGTTACTTTATAATGTTTATTCAGTTGTCAGACAATGGAGACTGACAGTAACCAATACAACAAATTTAATTGTTTACAAGAATATATATTTGTTTAATATTAGTAACCATTAACCACATAGTTGGTAATATTTTTGATGGTGTACAGTAACCAATATTGATGTTGATTAACAAAGTCAGTATAATGACTGTTTTGATAACAAAGTCAGTATACTGACTGTGTAACATTATACTGTCTAATGCTGACTTGGTTACTGACTAATGCTGACTTGGTTACTGCATAATATTACTAATTAATGCTGACTTGGTTACTGACTAATGCTGATTTGGTTACTAAGTAATATTATATTAGTTACTGAATAATGCTGACTTGCTTACTGTGTAACACTATAATGGTTATTGACTAATTCTGAATTGGTTACTGTATAAAATTATAATGCTGACTTGGTTACTGTGTAAAAAAATTATTTAGTGACTCATGCTAACTTGGCTACTGACTAATGCAAACTTAATTACTGCAGTGATTAATTGGTTACTGTATTATTGGTTACTGAAGCATATTAATGTATACTTCTACTTATGTTTTTTATATTAATGGTTACTTGTTAGCTAAATTGGTTATATTCTTACAAAAGTATGCCTTTAGTTGGTAATAAATAAATTATACTGGTTGTTTTTTACTGTAAAATGCAATAAAAAATGTGTTTATATTCTGGTTATTAAATAGACATATCTTGGTTACTGTATAATATGTATTTAGATACTTTAAGGTGTTTATTTGGTTACTCTATAATGTTATTGAGTTTTATAATTATTTCTTTTATATTGGTTGTTACTTATTGACTACATTGGTTACCTTCATACAACTGTTAATCTGATTATATATATTGGTTGTTGTATACTATTTAATTGGTTAATTACAGAATAATGTTTATTTAGTTACAGTGACAATTTTACAATCTCTGTCAAGTTTGGAGTGTCGGATTTGGGCATTTTTGGAGCCTAATTTTATTAGAAACGGGTCAACGATCCAAAGTCACCAGCTTTGTTGGTGAACTGCAGGGCTTTTTGGTCAAATTCCATCATTTAGGCCTTCAAAATTGTATGTAAAAATGTGATTTATATTCTGGTTACTAAGATTATATAATTTGGTTACTGTCTAATATTGATTTGGTTACTTTACAATGTTTATTCAGTTGTTATACAATGGAGACTGACAGTAAACAATATAACAAATTTAATTGTTTACAGGAATATATAATTGTATACTGTTAGTAACCATTAACCACATGGTTGGTAACAT
This sequence comes from Panax notoginseng, assembly GCA_016801055.1. Taxonomy (NCBI): domain Eukaryota; kingdom Viridiplantae; phylum Streptophyta; class Magnoliopsida; order Apiales; family Araliaceae; genus Panax; species Panax notoginseng. The sequence goes on along the minus strand of CM029012.1, from coordinate 160,413,395 downwards.
TTTTGATGGTGTATAGTAACTAAAATTGATGTTGATTAATATTTTAATTTTTTATTCCATCATGAGTTATCAATTTAAAGTAAACATAAACATTGAACAATTGGTAACTATTCTGAAACATTTTTATGTAAATTTGGTTACTGTAAGACCCCGAATTTTATGAAATAAAAGTATTCAATTTTTCTTATAATTACTATTCAGTAAATGGTTAAATTGATAAATGTTAAAGTTAAGGGTGATATATGATTTTTTTCAAAATACACAAGTGGTTATAAAATAATCATTGTTGTCGGGGAATATTCGTTTGGTCGTGGAATATTCTTTCTGTCGGGAAATATTCGTACGACGACGCAGCTATTTGTGGGCCCCATAACGAATAACTGTCGGGTGAAGAAAATGACAAATTTGAGTTTTTACAAATAACGGCGTAGTTGTTACCGTTAACACTGTTGGAATATCCGGTGGTTAAAATACAGTAATACGCGTTATTGCATAGTAGCACACGGTATTGCATAGTATTTTTGAAATTATTGATTCTTACGTAAGAAGGCACTACTCAATAATTGTTACAGTAATTACTGTTCAATATTTTATTTTATTGATTCAATAATTGCTGCGTTGATATGTTATATTATTGTTGTTTCAATAATTGTTGCTGCACAGTATTTTCTATTATCAGATCAATAATTCATATTATTTGAATAATATTATTAGATAGCATTATTGGTAATGTCTAGAAAGTTCTATCTAAGGAGAGGTTTGGTCATCTAATTGCGCGCTAGTAAGGAGAAATCCTTATTGGAAAGCCCCCTCTTTCCTGGGAACGGCCTGGTTGTCATAAATGTGATTCTATTATATTATTTGTGAATAATTAATTATTGATTCGTATGATAAGGAAATATTTATTTTATGTGGATATAAACGAGGGACATATTTTTGTGGTTAAAAATGAAGGAGTTAATGTTGAGGTTTTTATCAGTATTTTTGTTGGAATGGAGGTATTTTTGCGGGGGTTCTAATTTTTAATCCGACCGTTGGATCGTGGTAATTTTTGGATATGTTATACATATATAAGTTGAGTATATGCCCACAAATTTTGAACCGTTAAAAATGAACGTATGATTTATTATGAATTTTACGAGATGACTGGTTCAGAAATTGTTGAATTTTCGGAGTTTATCATTTTGGTGGAAAATTCTAGAATTGGTGGGCCCCACTTGTGGTTGGTGAAGAAATGTGCTGAATTATATTTCAAATGTGGTGGGTGGAAATAGTAGCAGGTAAAGTCATCAGGTTGCAGGTCAAACCTACCAAAATTTTCCTATAAATAGAGGGCTAAGTTAGAATTGAAAATCACACCAGAAACATAAGCTTTCTCTCTCTAGATTATTGAGTGTATTTTGTGAGTATTTAGATACTTGGTGAGTTGCTATTCATCAGTGCAAGTTTCCTTCAGCCTTATACCGATCAGAAGTACTGCTCTTTTGAGGTAAGGGATAGTAAGGGATAGTAAGGGATTGTAAGGGATATTAAGAGATTTTAAGGGTTGTTATTATTTTCAGTTTCGTAATTTTTCTGATCTTCAAAAATTCTGGAAAAATTTGAAATGATATTTTGATGAGTTTTCTTGATTGTGTCCAAAAATGGTAATTTTTGGATGTATAGATTGAGAGTTATGAATTTTATGAGAAAAGATTATTTTAAAAGTAACCGCTTATAATTCCTTGTGGTTAACTCCAAAATTGATGAAATTTTTATTGGGAGTACATGTATATGATAGGAGTATACTATGTGAATTTTAGAATTTTTAGATAAAAGTACAATTTTTTGATAAATGTCTAAATATTCGGCTGTTTTGGCCATATGAAAAATAGTAAATGACTTTTAAAAATTCTGAGAAAAATATATATTCACTATGGGACTATATTCTGCTAAATCTCAGAAAAGAAATATTTTTGAAACTGATTTGGTATTTTTCATAAAAATAGTCTAGTTATGAGTAAATGAATTAAATATGTTTTGTGAAGAAAGAAAATTGGAAAATAGGATTTTATGGCTTGAGAATCCTATATGAGGTATATGCAGATTTTTGATGAGGATTTTTGGTTATTGGTGATGAAATCTTATGAGTTTGGCATTTTAGAATGATTAAATGATTTATTTAGTAAAGTGTAAACAATTAAAATAAATTGTTTATAAATTTAAGAAATGTTATTCTTTCAATATCATTATACCAAAATATTGGTATGGATTTTATTGTGAAATTTCTATCTTTTGTGTTGGGGTTACTATTCACGAGTTACAATTCATGAGTTACTATTCACGAGTTACTATTCACGAGTTACTATTCATGGGTTACTATTCACGAGTTACTATTCATGATAAAATTGGTTTCTTTTTTTGACCAAATTATAGTTGAGTTATGAATATTACTCTTGAGATTAAATCTATATGTTGATCATATTGTTTTTATTATCATATATAACATTTTTATAACCTTGATGTTGAAATTCTCTTTCACTGGAGTGTAAAGATGGGTAGATTATTGGTATGATCATGACTAGGGTTCTCTTTGGCCTGTAGTGCAAAGTTGAATTGTGACTGGTATGATCATGACCATTGAATTTATAATTGAATATCTTAAGCTTAAGTGCAAAGGTGAATTGATCAACATGGTTATAATTATTGTTTATATAAATTCTAAAATGATTATAATTTTTTGAGATATTAATATATTTGGCATGTAGTGCAAATATGAACTGTTGATGAATATATTTAGCTTGTAGTGCAAATATGAACTGTTGATGAATATCTTTGGCCTGTAGTGCAAAGATGATATGTTGTTGAATATCTTTGGCCTGTAGTGCAAAGATGAACTGTTGTTGAATATCTTTGGCCAGTAGTGCAAAGATAAACTGTTGACGAATATTTTTGGCCCGTAGTGCAAAGATGGATTTGTTAGTATGATTATAAACAGGAATTGTGATTTGGTATAACCATGATCTTTGATGTTTCAGGTAAAGACAGGTGATGAAAATATTCTTCGTCCTGGGTGCGAAGAAAAATTTATAGTCACAATTATGATTATGAGTTATTCATATGATTGTGGAAAGGAACTGTTGAGTGATGTTACATGGATAAAATATTGTTGGTGGATTTTTAACATGGAGAAGATAATAGACTTTATAGTCTATTTGACTCTTCTAATGGATTGCTCGTTCCGCTGCAACTATGGTTGAAATTTTTATCATTTACCATATGTTCTAAATCTCTGATTTATTATTGATGAAGGCTATTGATAATTTAATTATCTTTAGTCATGATATTCTTTACTGAGCTAGTTGTGCTCACCCTTTTGCTTCACAATTCCTTTCAGGTAATAAGAGTGTAGCTGGGTCGAGCGGGGGTAACAAGGGAATAGAACGGTGGTCATCATTTAGTAGTTATATTTGGTGAAGAAAATAGGGTGAGGCGAACCCAACGTTGGAAGGGTGTTTTGTCACTATCATACAAGATGTCTAATGACATACAACCTCGTGTCATCATAGGACAGGGTTGTGCTCATCCACTTGCTGAGTATATCTATGGGCACTACCTATATAATCTTGGTGTTTGTTTGAAGTATAATTCTCAGTTAGAGACAGTGGAGATAATGATAAGTCAAGAGAAGACTCATCATTGGGAAGAATATGATAGTAATCTTCTCGTTTTTCTTTGGGGTCTATTGGGTCAACCAAGGATAATTCTGTGGCCATATGATATCTATCATAACCTAGATGCGTGGCCTCCCATGTACGAAGGTTTCCTTGAGCACTTCCCAAAGATTCTAATTTCTAGAACAGTTTTTGACTATACCTTTATGTAAGGTACCTTTGTGAAGTGCTGATACATGATGGTGTCCAATGTCACATTTGGTATATATTTGTATCCAAACTCACAGCATATGTGTTGTTGTATTTTGCACGACAATTGTTGTAATAAAGTTGTAGTTGTTTTCTGTACCATGTATTTGACGACTCAGAATGGGTTGGATGGAATGGACCTATTTTGGGGTTGTTACAGTTACCCATATAAAATAAAATGGTTACCTCTATATTCATATTTAGTTACCAACTGGCATGGACCATTTTCAAATAATTTTTATAACTACGTAATTTAAAAGTATCCATCAGCTAGATAAATGGGAACCCTCACATGTACATTAAGCACTTGATAATTATTCTGATATAAGTTTTTAATTATTTGGTTACTAACAAAAACTAAAATGGTTACCCTTATATGCAAGTTCGGTTACCAACTGCACCTCTTAAACTATTTTTATTTTAATATGAGATCTATAAGTGACCATCATATATATAAATGAGAACTCTTAATTGGAGTTTCTTATTCTATCATGATGACATGGTATAAATAAAATATATACATTTAACACTTTATAACAGTCTTGATACAAGCTTATAATTATCTGATTACTAATTATCTTGTAACTATATCTATGATAATTATCTGGTTACTAACAAGCTTGTAGATAAATAGGACACTCACACATGTACATTTAACAATTGATGTTTGTCCTGATACAAGCTTGTAACTATCTGGTTACTAATAACAATAACTATAATGTAACATAATAAAACAGTAACCACATAATTATATGATAGTAACCAGAACAGGTTTTAATGGTAACCAAAACAGAAACATCATGTAATGAAATCCAATTTAGACAATTCATGTATACTAAACAATTACATATTAACCAGAATAAAAAATAAAAGTATCTGAAATCCAACATTGAGGACACAATAATAATAGTCAAACCATAAGTAACAGTAACCAAAATATAATAAAAAAGTAACCAAATAGTTATATGAAAGTAACCAGAATATATTTTAATGGTAACAAAAACAGAAACAACCTGTATGTCCAACCAAGTTTAGGCAACCCATGTATACTCTCACATGTACATTTAACCATAATTTTTTCAATGAATTTTCTAGAAGAGCATAACTCTTGTAGAATATATTTGAAGGAATTTACAAAAATAATACATCAATGTATACTAAGCAAATACATGATTTATTATGACTTAGGTTTATTATTTACAAAAATAAAACATCCACTAACTAATGATGCCTTAAACTTCTCCAACTGACTTGGGTTCAATTTCTTGGTAATAATGCTGGAGACTTCCATGTCACACCAATATATAATTTTTCCAGTGAATTTTCTGTTGCATTCCTCATAGTAAAGATCTCATAACTGCAAATAAACAAAATCAGATTTACACAGTCATTAGTAATCAGATATAAACAATATTTATAACATAAACAGTTACGTAGTGACCAACAAATAAAAGCATACTAACCAAAACATAATATAATAATTACACAGTAGCCAAAACAGATTATAACAAATAACCAACATCCCACATTGACTGCACAATAATAGTTATCATATCATAATATAACATTAACTGTGACGCCCCCAAAACAGGTCCATTCCACTCAACCTATTCTGAGTCGCCAAAAATATGGTACAGAAAATAACTACAACTTTATTACTACAATTGTCGTGCAAAATACAACAACATATATGCTATGAGTTTGGGTACAAATATATACCAACTGTGACTCATGTCCCAACCTTGGATAGCACGTCACAATGACACCTTACATAAAGGTATAGTCAAAAACTGTTTTAGAAATTAGAATCTTTGGGAAGTACTCAAGGAAACCCTCGTACATGGGAGGCCACGCGTCTAGGTTATGATAGATATCATATGGCCACCGAATTATCCTTGGTTGACCCAATAGACTCCAAAGAAAAATAAGAAGATTACTATCATATTCTTCCCAATGGTGAGTCTTCTCTTGACATATCATTATCTCTACTGTCTCTAATTGAGAATTATACTTCAAACAAATACCAAGATTATATAGGTAGTGCTCGTATATATACTCAGCAAGTGGATGAGCACATCCCTATCTTATGATGACACGAGGTTGTATGTCGTTAGACATCTTGTATGATAGTGGCAAATCACCCTTCCAACGTTGGGTACACCTTACCCTATTGGATTCACCAAATAAAACTACTAAATAAACTTTCTATACTACTTCGGGAGAACATCCACAGCTAGAGACCACCGTTCTATTTTCCCGTTACCCTCGCTCGACCCAGCTACACTCTTATTACCTGAAAGGAATTGTGAAGCAAAAGGGTGAGCACAACTAGCTCAGTAAAGAATATCTTGACTAAAGATAATTAAATTATCAATAGCCTCCATCAATAATAAATCAGAGATTTAGAACATATGGTAAATGATAAAAATTTCAACCATAGTTGCAGCGGAACGAGCAATCCATTAGAAGAGTCAAATAGACTATAAAGTCTATTATCTTCTCCATGTTAAAAGTCCACCAACAATATTTTATCCCTGTAACATCACTCAACAGTTCCTTTCCACAATCATATAAATAATTCATAATCATAATTGTAATTCTAAATTTCGCATCCAAGACGAAGATAATTTTCATCACCTGTCTTTACCTGAAACATCAAATATCATGGTTATACCAAATCACAGTTCCTGTTCATAATCATACTAATAAATTCATCTTTGCACCACGGGCCAAAGATATTCATCAACAGTTCATCTTTACACTACATGCCAAAGATATTCAACAACAAGTCATCTTTGCACTACGGGCCAAAGATATTCATCAACAACTCATCTTTGCACTACAGGCCAAAGATATTCCTCAAAAGTTCATATTTGCACTACAGGCCAAATATATTATTATCTCAAAGAAATATATAATCAATTCAGAATTTATATAACCAATAATTATAACCATGTTGATCATTTCACCTTTGTACTTAAGCTAAAGATATTCAATTATAAATTCAATGGTCATGATCATACCAGTCAAAAATTCAACTTTGCACTACTTGTGACGCCCCCAAAATTAGGTATACATCACCCATCTTAGGTCGTCAGATACATAGTACAGAATACAAATACAACTGATTAATACAACTGTCGTGTACAATACGACAAAACATAAACTGTGAGTTTGAATACAAATATTATCTTCTAGAGAGTATTCATACTCAAAAGGAGTCCTCATTACATTTATTAACACACTATTACATAGAATAGTGAGGACTACTAACTAATATTATCATTCGGACCATCACTCCGTACCCCGACTTGTCCCAGCTACGTTCTCATTTCCTGAAGAGAACAGTGAAAAAAAGGGTGAGCTCAACTAGCCCAGTAAGAAATATTATGACTAAGATAATGCAGAATAAATTATCATTAGCCTTCAACAATGTTAAACTGATAAAATATAATAGACATCAAGTTTAACTGTAGCGGAACAAGCAATCCATTAAAAGAGTCAAGTAGAAAATAAACTCTACTATCTTTTATGATTTAAAAAGTTTTTCAACACTGTAATCGCTGAGACTCAGCTTAATAAAATAATCCACATCATCGAATCACCCCTGCACTACGGCCAAGGATATTCGTGTATTCATTAATGGTCATGATCATGCCAACAACTGTCCATCAATGCACTACGGGCCAATGAGGACTTTTACCACATCATTTGTAACATTACGGTCATGATTATACCGAATAATCCCTGGTCATAATCATACCAAGTCCATCTATGCAATACAGGCCACAGATGACTTTCAACATTTTATAAACATGAGGATGATGACAATGATATAAGAATTCAATAAAACAAGTTCAAGAATTAATTTATCCAGGAATTAACAACGTCCAAATTGTCAACATGATACTGCATTGTGGAGTAAAATTCAAGAATGCTTAGAAGAATATTTTCTTGAAAAGATACTGGATGAAACGCAACTATCAAGGATATTCCACAAATTTCATGGAGTATAGAAGTCAAAACTTAACCAACTGAGTATAATAAAGAATGGAATAACAAAAGAAATCACCATGCATGCGATAGACCGCACAGACAGGTTATTCCAACAGAATAATAAATAATGGAACCAGGTCCGGCGTAAACGCACAGACAGGATATTCCGACAGAATAATAAATAATGGAACCAGGTCCGGTGTAAAACACACAGACAGGATGTTCCAACAGAATAATAATAAAAACGGAACCAGGTCCGGTGTAAAACACACAGACAGGATGTTCCAACAGAATAATAGAAGAATGTCACCAAGTATAGGGTAGACCGCGTATACTGGTTATTCCAACAGAATAATAACAAATGGAATAACAGAAGTTCTCTTCATGAATATAAAAGAAATAATATTCCCTACCTTAAAAGAACTGGATATTGGAAAAATGATGTAGCAGAATACTTTTATTCTCTCTCTCTTATTCTCTCTATACTTTCTCTCTCTATAGCTTGAATGAATTCGTGAAAAATAATGAAGCCCTAGGCCTCTATTTATAGAAAAACTGAGGGTGGCTCTTGGTCCTAACGAAGGGTCAAATGACTCTTGGTCTTAACGAAGGGTCAAATGACTCTTGGTAATATTGAAGGGACAACTACTATTGACGAAAGTAATTACTATTGACCAAGGTAAATACTATTGACGAAGGTAATTACTATTGACCAAGGTAAATACTATTGACGAAGGTAAATACTATTGACGAAGGTAATTACTATTGACGACGGTAATTACTATTGACGACGGTAATTACTATTGACGACGGTAATTACTATTGACGAAGAGACTCTTAGATGATGACATATGGCCCCCCATAAAATAACCAAACTTACCACAACGTCTCAATAATATAACATATTATACAGATGATACTATGACAATAATTTAAGAGATATGATGCAGCAATTACTGTAGCAATAATTGAGTATAGCTGAGTGACTTCTCACGTAAGCATCAATAATCAATACCGTGTGCTACTATGCAACCACGCGTATTACTGTACTTTTACTACCGAGTAGTTCAACAGTTTTAACGGTTTTAACGGTAACACCTCAGCCGTTATTTTTATAGAAAGATAATTCTGTCGTTTTCTCAATCCGACAATAATTCCGTTGTGGGGTCCACCAATGATTGTGCCGTCGTACGAATATTCCCCGACAAAAAGAATATTCTCCGACCAAACGAATATTTTATAACAACTTGCTTACTTTGCAAAATTTATAAATATTACCCACAACTATAACATTATATCAAATTAACTCCATAATATTCAAAAATGATATTTATAGAAAATTCATCTTTATTTATAAAAATTGGGGTCTTACAACCTCCCCTTCTTATGAAATTTCGCCCTCGAAATTAGGGTACGTACCTGGTATGTCGAAGAGGTAAGGATACCTTGATTTCATTTCTGATTCTAACTCCCAAGTCATTTCCTCAACATCGTGGTTTCTCCACAAAACTTTAACTTGAGGTATAACCTTGGAGCGTAGAATATGTTCCTTCTTATCCAAGATTTGAACAGGAACTTCTTCATACGTCAAATCCTCCGCTATTTCGTCCGGTTCTAACTCAATAATGTGGTTCGGGTCTTCCACATATTTGCGTAACATGGATATGTGGAAAACGTTATGAACACGAGACATACTTGGCGGTAAAGCGAGTCTATAAGCCACAGTTCCTACTCGATCGAGGATTAAAAATGGACCGATGAATCGAGGATTTAGCTTTCCTCTCTTTCCAAATCTCGTAACTCCTTTCCATGGAGCAACACGTAAGAACACATGATCTCCTACATCAAATTCCACGTCCTTTCGATGAAGATCAGCATAACTCTTTTGTCGATCTTGTGAGGTTTTTATACGTTGTCGGATCGTTTGAATCTTTTCTGTAGTCATACGTACCAACTCCGGTCCCAACAACGTTGCTTCGCCCACCTCATCCCAGCATACTGGAGAACGACATTTTCTTCCATACAATGCTTCGAATGGAGCCATGCCAATACTTGCTTGATAACTGTTGTTGTAGGAAAACTCCACCAATGGTAAGAACTTGTCCCAACTTCCCTTGAAGTCAAAGACACAGAGTCTTAATAGATCTTCAAGAGTTTGAATAGTCCTCTCTGATTGTCCGTCCGTCTGAGGATGATATGCTGAACTAAATCGTAACTCCGTGCCCATAGCTTTTTGTAAACTAACCCAAAATCGTGAAGTGAATCTTGGGTCTCGATCAGAAACTATGGATACTGGCATACCATGCAGTCTTACAATCTCGTTTATGTACATACGAGCAAGACGTTCAAGTGTATAAGTTTCTCGTATCGGTAAGAAATGAGCAGACTTGGTCAATCTATCAACAATGACCCAAATCGCATCAATACCTTGAGAAACCCTAGGAAGACCGGTAACGAAATCCATGGTAATGTGCTCCCACTTCCATTCTGGAATTTCAAGTGGTTGCAATGGACCTTTTGGTACTTGATGCTCCGCTTTGACTCGTTGACAAGTTAGACACCTTGAGATAAACAACGCTATCTCTCTCTTCATATTGCTCCACCAAAATGTATGACGAAGATCATGATACATTTTGGTACTTCCAGGATGGATTGCAAACGGTGTGTTGTGCGCCTCCATCATGATTTCATACTTTAAATCAGGGTTGTTAGGAACACAAAGTCTGGAGTTGACTCGAAGTATTCCTTCTTCATCGATTCTTGCTTCCGGTATAACACCTTCTTGCACTTTCTTCTTCATACGCATCAGCTCCAGGTCTGTAGCTTGAGCAGCTTTAACTTTATCGATTAAAGTCGGTTCTACTCGTATATTCGCCATCATCACATGGGTCCCTGGAGTCTTTAACTCTATCTCCATCCTTTGCAAGTCACACAAAATGGGCCTTTGCGTTGTTAATATTGCACTTGTACCCGCATATGATCTTCTACTCAATGCGTCAGCTACCACGTTCGCTTTTCCAGGATGGTATTGAATGGTATGATCATAATCTTTCAACAGTTCAAGCCAACGTCGTTGTCGCATGTTGAGTTCCTTTTGAGTGAAGAAATATTTGAGGCTTTTATGATCCGTAAAGATCTCCACTTTCTCCCCATACAAGTAATGCCTCCAAATTTTAAGTGCAAAGACAACAGCTGCCAACTCTAGATCATGAGTAGGATAATTCCTCTCATATTCCTTGAGTTGTCTTGATGCATAGGCTATGACTTTTCCATGTTGCATGAGAACACATCCCAACCCTTTGCTCGAAGCATCACTGTAGATGACAAATCCCTCCGAGCCAGATGGTATTGTTAGAACAGGTGCTGAAATGAGTCTCCTCTTGAGTTCTTGAAAACTCTGCTCACATTCTTCGCTCCAACCAAACTTTGTATCTTTCCGAGTCAGCTGAGTTAATGGAGTAGCGATTCGAGAAAATCCTTCCACGAATCTCCGATAATAACCAGCTAAACCAAGAAAGCTACGTACCTCGGTCACTGATTTAGGTTGCTCCCAGCTTTGAATAGCTTCAATCTTTGCCGGGTCAACCGATATTCCACGACTTGATACTACGTGCCCAAGGAATGCTACCTCCTCCAGCCAGAACTCGCATTTCTTCAACTTGGCATAAAGTTTGTATTCACGAAGCTTTTGGAGTACCAGCCTCAAGTGTTGCTCATGATCTTCACGGCTTTTGGAATAAATAAGGATGTCATCAATAAAGACGACCACAAAGTGATCCAAATATTCCTTGAATACCCGGTTCATCATATCCATGAAGGCAGCAGGAGCATTAGTCAATCCAAAGGACATGACTAGGAATTCATAATGCCCGTACCGAGTTCTAAAAGCCGTCTTTGGAATATCCTCAGTTCTAACCTTCAGCTGATGATATCCAGAACGAAGATCGATCTTTGAAAAGAATTGTGCTCCTTGCAACTGGTCAAACAGGTCATCAATACGTGGCAATGGGTACCTGTTTTTGATGGTGACATGATTCAACTCCCGATAATCAATACAAAGTCGCATACTTCCATCTTTCTTCTTCACGAATAGAACAGAAGCTCCCCAAGGAGAAGTACTAGGACGAATAAAGCCAATGTCTAACAATTCCTGCAGTTGGATCTTTAACTCCTGAAGTTCAATAGGAGCCATTCGATATGGGGCTTTGGAAATGGGTTTTGTACCGGGTTCAAGATCGATACAAAATTCAATTTCACGCTCTGGGGGTAGGCCAGGAAGTTCTTCAGGGAATACGTCAGGGAATTTATTAACAATAGAAATATCATTCAAAACTGACGTATTTTTGTTTAGATCTGTGACATGAGCTAAGAAAGCTTGACATCCGTTTTTCAATAAACGAATAGTTTTATGGCTTGAGATGACAGCGATTGATTTTAATGGTTTGGTTGCTTGAATTCGCATAATAGGTCGATTAGGAATATGAAAGCTAACAACCTTACGAAAACAATCAATTTTTGCATAATGAGTAGTTAACCAATCAATCCCTAGAATCACGTCAAATGCAAGTATTTTTAATGAAATCAGATCGATAGGTAATGTGTGGGTACCAACTTGAACCAAACAAGACTTATAAACAGTGGAGGTAATGAAGGTTTCTCCCAACGGAGTTTCCACAGATAAGTCAAAGTCTAATTTCTCCGGAATCAAATTTAATCGATGAGCGCAAGTAGGAGAAATAAAAGAATGGGTTGAACCGGTATCAAATAAAGTATAAACTTCTTTAGAGTTTATAATAAGCTTACCCGTGATGACCTCATTCGGGTTCCTTGCTCTTTGGGAGTTCACAACAAACGCTCTCCCTTGCACAACCGGTTTTGACTTTTCTGGGACGGCTTTTGGTGCCTCCATCCTAGCTGAATTTGTCTTCGGTAAACGACAAAATCGGGCTAAATGACCTTCTCTTCCACAATTATAACATGCTTTGGACGGCATCGCGCAGTTTGGACTGATGTGTCCCTCCCCTCCGCATTTGAAACATATGATAGGTGGTCGTTCTCCTTCCTTAACGACAGGTGCTGGTGCTGACGTCTTTCCATCATTGTTGAATCTCCTCTTCTTGAAATGTCCATTCTTATTGTTTTGGCCCTGATTACCACCGAAGTGGTTACCATTTCTGGCCTGTTGATTCCCTCCACGCTTGTTGTCACCGCTTCGATGACTGCTCTCACTGGTATTATCATTTTGCCGGCTGCTCTCTTTTGGTTGCGTTGTCTCGTTATCGCGCTCCACCAACTGAGCCCTATTTACAACATCTGAATACAAACACAGTTTATGAGAAACAAGATGTTGACGTATCTCCGGCTTCAAACCTCTTAAAAACATCCGCGTCATTCTTTCTTCATTATCCACCAGGTGGGACGCAAACCGGGATAACTCCGCAAATTTTGCCTCGTACTGCGACACGGTCATATTATTCTGCTCCAATTTGATGAACTCCACCTCCTTCATGTGACGAATACTCTCGGGAAAGTATTTGTCGTTAAACAGCTCTTGGAACTTCTCCCAGGACATCTTCAGTGCGGCAGGTTGAGTACGCTTTATCGATTCCCACCAATAATCTGCCTCTCCTCGCAACATAAAGGCGGCAAAGGGAACCTTTTGCTCCTCGGAGCAACCCAAGACATCAAATATCTTGGTGATCTGCTTTATCCATGTTTCAGCTACAAGTGGTTTGGGTTCTCCCTTAAACTCCGGTGGTCCCAGCTCCTTAAACTGTTTAGCGGTGACCGCCTGAGAGTTTCCAGTATTTCCACCTACGTTGTGGACAGGAGCCGCTTTCACCTGTTGTTGCATGAATTGCATAAAGCCTCTGAACATTTGATCATTCATCATTTGGTCAGTGTTGTTGTTTGCATGAGGATTGACACCTTCCTGATGCACATTATCCTGATTATTGATATGTGGTGAATCAACAGTCGTCTGTTCTCCATTGCTATTCTCAACATTCTCAGATGCCATTTTCAGATACTGCCACAAAATAAAAATTAATTGATATATCATATATTATCCTTATATTATGACCGACCAATTAAATACCATGCAAATAAACTTAGGTATGTCATACTAGCGAAGGAATTCCCCGTCTCTCCCCTCCTAGTTCTATTCTCACATCTTAGCCAGGGATCATATCCCTAAGCTCTGATACCAACTGTGACGCCCCCAAAATTAGGTATACATCACCCATCTTGGGTCGTCAGATACATAGTACAGAATACAAATACAACTGATTAATACAACTGTCGTGTACAATACGACAAAACATAAACTGTGAGTTTGAATACAAATATTATCTTCTAGAGAGTATTCATACTCAAAAGGAGTCCTCATTACATTTATTAACACACTATTACATAGAATAGTGAGGACTACTAACTAATATTATCATTCGGACCATCACTCCGTACCCCGACTTGTCCCAGCTACGTTCTCATTTCCTGAAGAGAACAGTGAAAAAAAGGGTGAGCTCAACTAGCCCAGTAAGAAATATTATGACTAAGATAATGCAGAATAAATTATCATTAGCCTTCAACAATGTTAAACTGATAAAATATAATAGACATCAAGTTTAACTGTAGCGGAACAAGCAATCCATTAAAAGAGTCAAGTAGAAAATAAACTCTACTATCTTTTATGATTTAAAAAGTTTTTCAACACTGTAATCGCTGAGACTCAGCTTAATAAAATAATCCACATCATCGAATCACCCCTGCACTACGGCCAAGGATATTCGTGTATTCATTAATGGTCATGATCATGCCAACAACTGTCCATCAATGCACTACGGGCCAATGAGGACTTTTACCACATCATTTGTAACATTACGGTCATGATTATACCGAATAATCCCTGGTCATAATCATACCAAGTCCATCTATGCAATACAGGCCACAGATGACTTTCAACATTTTATAAACATGAGGATGATGACAATGATATAAGAATTCAATAAAACAAGTTCAAGAATTAATTTATCCAGGAATTAACAACGTCCAAATTGTCAACATGATACTGCATTGTGGAGTAAAATTCAAGAATGCTTAGAAGAATATTTTCTTGAAAAGATACTGGATGAAACGCAACTATCAAGGATATTCCACAAATTTCATGGAGTATAGAAGTCAAAACTTAACCAACTGAGTATAATAAAGAATAGAATAACAAAAGAAATCACCATGCATGCGATAGACCGCACAGACAGGTTATTCCAACAGAATAATAAATAATGGAACCAGGTCCGGCGTAAACGCACAGACAGGATATTCCGACAGAATAATAAATAATGGAACCAGGTCCGGTGTAAAACACACAGACAGGATGTTCCAACAGAATAATAATAAAAACGGAACCAGGTCCGGTGTAAAACACACAGACAGGATGTTCCAACAGAATAATAGAAGAATGTCACCAAGTATAGGGTAGACCGCGTATACTGGTTATTCCAACAGAATAATAACAAATGGAATAACAGAAGTTCTCTTCATGAATATAAAAGAAATAATATTCCCTACCTTAAAAGAACTGGATATTGGAAAAATGATGTAGCAGAATACTTTTATTCTCTCTCTCTTATTCTCTCTATACTTTCTCTCTCTATAGCTTGAATGAATTCGTGAAAAATAATGAAGCCCTAGGCCTCTATTTATAGAAAAACTGAGGGTGGCTCTTGGTCCTAACGAAGGGTCAAATGACTCTTGGTCTTAACGAAGGGTCAAATGACTCTTGGTAATATTGAAGGGACAACTACTATTGACCAAGGTAAATACTATTGACGAAGGTAATTACTATTGACCAAGGTAAATACTATTGACGAAGGTAATTACTATTGACTAAGGTAAATACTATTGACGACGGTAATTACTATTGACGACGGTAATTACTATTGACGACGGTAATTACTATTGACGACGGTAATTACTATTGACGACGGTAATTACTATTGACGAAGAGACTCTTAGATGATGACATATGGCCCCCCATAAAATAACCAAACTTACCACAACGTCTCAATAATATAACATATTATACAGATGATACTATGACAATAATTTAAGAGATATGATGCAGCAATTACTGTAGCAATAATTGAGTATAGCTGAGTGACTTCTCACGTAAGCATCAATAATCAATACCGTGTGCTACTATGCAACCACGCGTATTACTGTACTTTTACTACCGAGTAGTTCAACAGTTTTAACGGTTTTAACGGTAACACCTCAGCCGTTATTTTTATAGAAAGATAATTCTGTCGTTTTCTCAATCCGACAATAATTCCGTTGTGGGGTCCACCAATGATTGTGCCGTCGTACGAATATTCCCCGACAAAAAGAATATTCTCCGACCAAACGAATATTTTATAACAACTTGCTTACTTTGCAAAATTTATAAATATTACCCACAACTATAACATTATATCAAATTAACTCCATAATATTCAAAAATGATATTTATAGAAAATTCATCTTTATTTATAAAAATTGGGGTCTTACACTACTGGCCAAAGAGAACCCATAATCATGATCGTACCAAAAATCTACCCATCTTTACACTCAAGTCAAAGAGAAATATCATCATTAGGGTTATAAAAATGTTATATATAATAATAAAAAATAATATGATCAACATATAGTTTTAATCTCAAGAGTAATATTTATAAATCAACTATAATTTGGTTAGAAAAAGAAACCAATTTTATCATGAATAGTAACTCGTGAATAGTAACCCATGAATAATAACTCGTGAATAGTAACTCATGAATAGTAACTCGTGAATAGTAACGCGTGAATAGTAACTCATGAATAGTAACCCCGACATGAAAAATTCTAAATTTGATAAAAAGTTCAGATCAATACTTCGTCATAATGATATTGAAGAAAATAATATCATTTAAGAAGAAATAACATCCCTTACTATCCCTTACCTCAAAAGAGCAGTACTCCTGACTGGAATAACGCTGAACGAACTTGCACCGTATAGCAACACTCAAGATATCAAAATACTCACAAGAATACACTCGATATATAGAGAGAGAAATAGAGAGAAAACTTCAGTTTCTGGTGTGTTTTTCAATTCTAACCTAAACACCCTATTTATAGGAAAATGCTTAGAACACCAAAGCAGAAAATTTAATAAAATAATAATATAATTTTTTTAATTTCCTTAGCACACCACACCAGCTGATTTCAGCCATTAACACATGCCTATAAATGAAAAAAAATGTTTTTGTTAATATAATTATTTAAAACTTCCAAAAATCAATTATTTTAGAACTTCAGAACTTCAATAATTCATAATAAATAGTCCTTTTATCAGAAAATTCGAATCTCACTAGTTTTTATAGGAAATTCAATTCTCTACAACTTTGCAGAAGAAAGTTTTTCCAAATTCTAAACAGAAATTGACCGAAATCCACAAACGGACGATTTTACACGCTATAATAAATTTTTGGTCAAGAATTGTGTCCACCAACACACAAAACATGTGTTAAACATTTAATCCAATAAAAATACTCTTCCTCCTCATTTATTCATATATCCCACATTTATTGTAAAAATATCACCCTTAATATATTATTAAAATAATATATTTAAATGAATTATTTTATCAGAAAAAGATAAAATATTAATTTTCAACAATTGTCACATTTAAAAATTTCTCCATCTATATCCACATAAAATTAATATTTTCTTCATCATATAAATCAATAATTAATTATTCACAAATAATATTACAGAATCACAATACCGACAACCAGGCCGTTCCCAGGAAAGAGGGGGCTTTCCAATAAGGATCTCTTCCTTACTGGCGCGCAATTAGATGGCCAAACCTCTCCTTAGACAGAACTTTTTAGACATTACCAATAATGTTATCTAATAATATTATTCAGATAATATGAATTATTGCTCCGATAATAGAAAATACTGTGTAGTGACAATTATTAAAACAACAGTAATATAAAATATCAACGCAGCAATTATTGAATCAATAAAATAAAATACTGAACAGTAATTACTGTAACAATTATTGAGTAATTCCTTCTTACGTAAAAATCAATAATTGGTACAATACTGTGTGCTACTGTGCAACAACGCGTATTACTGTGTTTTAACCACCGGGTATTCCAACAGTATTAACGGTAACAACTACGCCGTTATCTATAAACAACTTATTTTTGTCGTTTTCTTCATCCAATCTCTTTCCGTTATGGGGCCCACAAAAGACTGCGCCGTCGTACGAATATTCTCCGACAGTAAGAATATTCCACGACCAAGCGAATATTCCCCGACAACAATGAATATTTTATAACCACTTGTGTATTTCGAAAAAAAATTCATATATCACCTTAACTTTAACATTTATCAATTTAACCATTTACTGAATAGTAATTATAAGAAAAATTGAATACTTTTATTTCATAAAATTCGGGGTCTTACATTAACCATACCATAATAAAGCAGTAACCAAAAAGTTATATTATATAATCTAATGGTGACCAAAATATAAATAACATGTAGTACATACTATTTTATGCAGTAAACAAATAGTTATATATAATATTAACCAAAACATAATTTAAAGGTCACCAAAACAAAAGCATGTAAACCAAAACATATACTAAAGAAGTAACCAAACTGTAAGACCCCAAATTATTAATAAATGAAATTTAATTCCTCTATTTATTATTTTGAAATAGTAAGGGTTGATTTGATTAATGTGGTTAGTTATGGGTAAAATGCGTAAATATTTTAAATAAGCAAGTGGTCCTAAAATATTCATTGTTGTCGGGAAATATTTGTTTGGTCGTAGAATATTCTTGTTGTCGGGGAATATTCGTACGACGGCGCAGCCTTGTGTGGGCCCCATAACGGAAAGCGATTGGATGAAGAAAATGACAAAAACAAGTTATTTATAAATAACGGCGTAGTTGTTACCGTTAATACTGTTGGAATACCCGGTGGTTAAAACACAGTAATACGCGTTGTTACACAGTAGCACACTGTATTGCACCAATTATTGATTCTTACGTAAGAAGGCACTACTCAATAATGGTTACAGTAATTACTGTTCAGTATTTTGTTTTATTGATTCAATAATTGTTGCGTTGATATTTTATATTACTGTTGTTTCAATAATTGTCACTACACAGTATTTTCTATTATCGGAGCAATAATTCATATTATCTGAATAATATTATTAGATAATATTATTGGCAATGTCTAGAAAATTCTGTCTAAGGAGAGGTTTGGTCATCTAATTGCGCGCCAGTAAGAAGAAATCCTTATTGGAAAGCCCCCTCTTTCCTGGGAACGGCCTAGTTGCCAGTACTGTGATTCTGTAATATTATTTGTGTATAATTAATTATTAATTTATATGATGAGAAAAATATTAATTTTATGTGGATATAGATGGAGAAAATTTTTAATGTGACAATTGTTGAAAATTAATATTTTATCTTTTTCTGATAAAATAATTTATTTAAATATATTATTTTAATAATATATTGAGGGTAATATTTTTACAATGAATGTGGGATATATGAGTATATGAGGAGGAAGAGTATTTTTATGACATTAAATGATTAACACATGTTTTGTGGGTTGGTGGACACAATTCTTGACCGAAAATTTATTATTGACTGTAAAATCGTCCGTTTGTGGATTTCGGTCAATTTCTGTTTGGAATTTAGAAAAACTTTCTTCTGTAAAGTTGTAGAGAATTGAATTTCCTATAAAAACTCGCGAGATTTGAATTTTCTGATAAAAGGGCTATTTATTATGAATTATTGAAGTTCTGAAGTTCCGAAATAATTGATTTTTGGAAGTTTTATTTATTATTTTGAAGAAAAACGTTTTTTGACATTTAAGTGGGCTAACATGTGATATAAATGGGCTGAGATCAGATGTCTAAAGGTGGGCTAAGAAAAATTTGATAAATATATTAATATTATATTAAATTTTCTGCTTTGGTGTTCTAAGCATTTTCCTATAAATAGGGTGCTTAGGTTAGAATTGAATATCACACCAGAAACATAAGTTTCTCTCTATTTCTCTCTCTATATCGAGCGTATTCTTGTGAGTATTTGATACTTTGAGTGTTGCTATACGGTGCAAGTTTTCTTCAGCGCTATATCTAGTATTCTAGTCAGAAGTACCGTCTTTTCGAAGTAAGGGATGTTATTTTTTTCAAAAATGATATTATTTCTTCAATATTATTATGCCAAAATATTGGTTGGAAATTTTTATCAAATTTGGAACTTTTCATGTCGGAGTTACTATTCACGAGTTACTATTCACCGAAAAATAAAATTTTCTTCTTTTTGTCCAAAATATCTTTTCTGGATACTAGTTTTGATTGTATCTATGTTTTGATCATTCTTGAATTTTATTCCATTATGATTATTTATGAGGTATTTTTGGACATGGAATAGCTGAAATATGAATCCTTAATATTTATTCTTTTGTTTCACTGGATTCGTTTTCTTTAAAATATTTTTCATCATCCTCAGTCCTAAATGATGATGTTACTGAATATCTTTGGCTTGTAGTACAAAGATGAATGATTACTTGATGAATATCTTTGGTCTGTAGTGCAAAGATGAACAGGTGTTGAGATGAACATGACCAACTGATGAATATCTTTGGCCTGTAGTGCAAAGATGACTATTTAATTCAAGATATTTATTGATTGATGTTACAGGGATAAAATGTTGATGATGGGCTTTTAAATTCATAGATAATCGTAGATTTCATTCTCTACGTAACTCTTCTATGAATTATTATTTTTCGCTGCGAATATTGATTTAAAACTTGTTGTCTATTGTATTCTATTAAATTTTTTTCTGTTGAAGACTAACGATAATTTGTTGTATATTATCTTAGTCATAATATTCTTTACTGGGCTAGTTGAGCTCACCCTTTTCCTTGTTGTTCCATTTTTCTTCTCAGGAGGCGAGAATGTAGCGAGTACTAGTCGGGGTGTGGAATGATGGTTCAAGACAGTTATTTTAGTAGTCATCACTATTTTGTAAAATAGTGTATCAATAAGTATAATGAGGACTTAATTGAGTATGAATACTGTCTAGATGATAATATTTGTATTTAAACTCACAGTATATGTGTTGTCGTATTTTGCACGACAATTGTAATAATAAAGTTGTAGTTATTTTCTGTACCATGTAGTTGACGACTCAGAATGGGTTGGATAGATTGGACCTATTTTGGGGGCGTCACACAAACAGTTATATGATAGTAACCAAACCATGTTTTAATGGTAACCAACACATAAACAACATGTATACCAAACCCAGTTTAGTCAACCAATGTATACTAAACAAATACATTGGAACCAAAACAACATATAAAAGTAACCAAAATCCCAATTGAGAAAAAAAAATGGTATCCAAATCATAAGCCAACAACAACAAAAAATATACTAATGAAGTAACCAAACAGTTATATGTTAGTAACCAAAACATATATTAATGGTAACCAATACATAAACAATATATAGACCAAACACAGTTTAGTCAACCCATATATACTAAGCAAATACATGGTAACCAGAACAACAAAAAACAGTAACCCAAATCCCAACTCAAGGAAACATAAATAGAATCCAAATCAGAAATTAACAATAACCAAAAACATACTAAATAAGTAACCAAATATTTATATGATAATAACCAAAACATGTTTTAATGGTAACCAATACATAAACAACATGTACACCAAAACCAGTTTAGTCAACCATGTATACTAAGCAAATACATGGTAACCATAACAACATAAAAAAGTAACCAAAATACCAAATTAAGGTAACAAAAATGGTATCCGAATCACAAGCTAACAGTAACCAAAATATAATGTAGAAGTAAACAAACAGTTATATGACAGTAACAATAACAAAATTTAAATTAGCAAACCTTTAAAAAAATTTGGGTTGGAAATATCTTCTGGCTATGAACTTGAGCTTCTGTCTTAACTACAGGAACATCAAAATCAGAATCCAACTCCACAAACCCAAACAAATTTCTTCAAGTCCTTAATAAAATTACCCTCTGTGATTCTTTTCCTCTTTCCATCCTTCTTTCTTGAATCAATCATTCTATACAAAACATAAAAACAACACAAATCCAAACAATCAATACCCCATTTTGTTAGAAACGTAGCGTATATATATGATCATATTGACAATTAATTAGTAGAATGAGAATTAACAGAAATTAGAAGCATACCTTAGAGTGAAACCAGAATCCTTTCAGTTGTGAGAGAGTTGGAGAGAGAGAATCACGTATTAGCCTGAAAGTCACGTTTTCAATTTTCTGTCAGAGTTGAGAGACTACGGTGTTGCGTCGGCGGCGGCGACGGCGGCGGAAGAGGACGACGACTAGTGGCTTCGAGAGGAGAGACGAGAGGAGAGAAAGAAGTAGTAAGGGAGAAGAAAGAGAAATAGTAATGGCGTAGATAGAGAGAGAGACCGAAGGAAGATGGAAATTAATTTGTCATATAATCTCATTAATATTAATCCCTTAATTTAAGGACTCTTAATTATATTAGTATTGTAAATATATATGATGAAGTGTCATATTTTTGTAATTATTTTATGAATGTATAATTTTTGTAATTACTTTTAAAAATGTACTATAATATGTAATTGTTCCTATAAATAATATAAAGCCCACAAAATCCATCAAAGCCCAAATAATGTGTTGTGTAACAAATAATAAGAATACAATATTAAAATAAACTATTAAGAGATTACCATATAATTGAAATCCTAAGTCCCGTATAAAAATATCATAGAACAACATTGGTGAAAAAATAAATAAGATAATTTAACTAATTTAATATCATAGAACAACATTTGTGAAAAAGTATATTATTACTTAATATAATTTAAATGACATAAAAATTAACTACATGAAATTTAAATGACAAATATAAATAATTCAAAAGTTAAATGTCATAAATATATATTGCACGTAGTTTAATAATAAATGTTGTGTGACATGAGATTTAATTACATTATATGATAATGTTAGTCCAAAACCAAAGGCAAATTAACTATACACTATTTGATATGAACTTTTCAAGATATAATATAAAATCATTCCCAAACACTAAATTTGGCTATTTACTGTCGGATCCATAAAATATTAATTTAAGATGCTAATATTACTTAATTTCCAAAAAAGGATGACTATGTTATGTAATACACAATCGAGTGTAAATTTTCATCCCACAAATATGATTACAAACTCTACTTTATAATTAGAAATGAGTAGCATCTCTTTATATATGATTTAGTTCATTCAATCAATAGTTAATATCAAATTTAATGGAGGGGGGACTGAATATTTTAGAATATTGACAAACAAGTTATTATAAGGGGTAAAACTCGAACACTATTATAAATCCTAATATGTACAAAAATATTTTAAAAGATGTCAACTAGTCAAAATAAATAAGTGTTTTTTGAGCGTCTAGTAAGTAATGATATTGAATAATTGCCTCGAAAGTGTGCATGTTGACTCGATGAATCATTATTTTTAGACCCGAATCGACCTGCCAATTCAATCGGTTGAATCAAAAATCGGTTCTATATCCGGTCCGATTTTGACTCATTAAACCACTATGATCAAAATCCAGATTGAACCGGTGGTTCAACCGATATAACTGGATAAATTGACCAGGTGAATCAGTTTTTTACTATTTTTGTTGTACCAAATTTTTTTAATATTAAAATCAATCACTTTTAACAATATAACTTTATTATGTTTTAGTTCATAAAAACGAAATTTTTTAAAATTTTATTAATTACTAATACTATATATTTTTATATATTTATGACGTCGCCGGTTCAATAACGGTTCAACTACTAGTTGAACCAGTGACTCATCATTCACCTAATAACTTTTTCGATTCGATGACCGGTTCGGATAACATTGACTCTAACATAATACGATTCGGATAAACATGTGTCGAACAAACTAAGTAATTTTATTTTTTTGGAAGCCCCACTTTTTGAGGATTACAATATAATTAATTTCATAATCAAGTACATCAAGAATTAATCAAACCTCACTAAAGGAGGAAGAAACAAGCCTCTCATAAAGAGGAAACAAGCTTCTCATAATGGAAAAAATAAACTCAGCAATTGAAAGGACTCATAAACAAGCCATTCATAAAGAGAAAACAAGTTTCTCATAACGAAAAAATAAACTCACCCAAGTGAAAATCGAAAGGAGAAAGAAATAAACTCATAAACAAGCGTTCATAAAGAGGAAATAAGTTTCTCATAATGGAAAAAATAAACTCACCAACTTCATTAAAGGAGGAAAAAATAAATTCATAAACAAGTTTTTCATAAAGAGGAAACTAACTTTAGAAAAAATAAACTCACCTAATTGAGAATCAAACCTGAGACCTAAAGATCACAGTACTCCAATTTTAACCATTAAGCTAAGACCATATCTATAATAACCCGAGAATTTAGATATTTATTAAAATCTTAAAAAATTAAGTTAAGGTTAAATATTAAACCTAGACAGAAAATAAGTGTATGGAATTGACATTTTCGGGAAGAGATTTTGTGAATTTAAAAATTTTTGGTTAAGGTTTACAGTATTAAGGGTATAAGTGTATATATTCTGTGTGTATGGTTATATATGTGTACAGTATGTGGTTAAGGGTCAAGGGTTGACCAGATAAACTATATCAGTCATAAACCCTAATAATAGTTTAAGAACCTCGGCGTTCAGTTAGAAAATCCTAACGATTGTTAAGAAACCCTAGCACCGGTTCTGAAAACCCTAGTTTCAATTTTGGGAATTCAAAACCCTAATTCGGAATATTAAAACCCTAATTTGAAAGCTTGAAGATAGTATAAGGTTTGTATGTTATTGATTTTATATTTAATTAGGGCTAACCCTAATTGATTATTAGAAAACCCTAATTGTTCATCTAGAAACCCTAATATACAATTATAGAACCTAAATGCTATATTAGTAATTTCAATTAAGGAAATATTAACCCTAATTAGCACGCTTGAATGTGATTAGTAAACTCTAATGTAATTAGGAAACCCTAATTATATTTTTTAAATCTTAATTTTCTATTTTTAGAATCTAATTAGAAAAACCTAGAATTTGAATTTGTGTAATCTTAGGATTAAATCCTAAGGGTCAAACCCTAAGGGTTAAAACCTAAGGGTTGTGACAAGTTACCAAGTTGCCATTAGCTTTACAAGTCAAATGACCAAATTGCCCTTCTTGAATATTTTAATGAGGTGGAGTGTAGATCTAGCCCTAGTAAGTGGTTGGTGACCAACCCTAGATAGCCATGTGGTCTAGTAAACACCTTTAATTAGCCAACAACTGATCACATGATCAGCCATAGCATTTCATCATTTTATATATAGATTGAGAGAGATAAAAGGCTCACTTTACTTTTCAACCTAGCCAAGCCTTTTCTCTCTTTCCCATCCAAAATTTTAGAGTGAGAGTGAGTGATAAGTTAAGCCAAGATCATGTGTTAGCTTGCCAAGATCAAATATCAAGGGTCAGAATCAAGATCAAGCTCAAAAAGGAGGTATAAACCCTAAATTTAAAAATCTATGTATTTGATGTTAGATGTTGTTAATGATTGGTTAAATATGTGTTACAGGGTGTCATTTAGTAATCTGAGTTGCTATAACATAGATCCATTACATCTAGATGCTCGAAATTAAAGATTTCAAAAATCTGAAAAACTGGGAAATTGTGGTCTGACAACCGAATGTCAGACCCCATAGATCTTTACCTGTTTATAGTTTTAGTTGTTTAAATGTTTGTACTTGTAGTATGTTGTAAGTGCTTGGATCTGAAACTTTAATCAAGTCCAGATCATGTGTAGATTAAAAGTTATAAGTGGTCAAACATAGTTGACCGATCACGAAACTGGAATTCTGGGCAACCCAGAATTTCCAGAAACTCTGACAACCCTTTTGCAGGCCATGAATCTTATTGTGTTTAATGTTTTAGATTATGTTGTTGCTTGGGATTTGTAGGCTGGCATATGGACTACACATCCATACCTTTAGATTACCCAGATCATGTATAGGATCCAAGATAAACTCGGTCAAAATATCATTGACCAACTGTTCTTGACGAAATCTGAAAAACCCAGAAATCATGAAAAACAACGTTTGACCCGTACTTTGACAGGCTCAAATCTTGAGTTGGTAATGTTGTTAGACTACTATGTTGTTATAGAATTGTCCTTTGACATCTCGACTACAAGTTTGAAGCTTTAAAGAACACAAATTAGATCTGGAGTGCAAGTTATAAGGATCGAAAGTAGGACCCTTGAAACTGCTTGAGTTTCTGGGCAACCCAGAAACTCAAGAACAGCTCTGACATCATTTTCTGTAGCTTTGATCTTTCTGTGGTATAATGTTTTGGCCATGATATTGATTGATAATTGTAGTATTACACTTATACTACATGATTAACACAACTGGAAGCCCAGAACATAACTAGAGTATAGATTGAACCTTGGTCAAACCTAGCAACCTGTTAACTGGGTTTGATTGTCTGGGTTTGGTGAAGAACATCTATAGCGACAGTTCTGTCGCTATAGGGCCATTTAGTGACAGTTTATTTATGAAAAATAATTATTTTATTTAGTAAATGAATAAAAATAGTTTTTAATTATTAAAAATATAAAATAAATTCTTAAAAATTATTTTAAAGTCCGAAAATTAGTTTTTAATTATTTTGAGTATATTTCATAAATATTTATATTTTTGGAATATAAAAGATATTTAATTTATTTAATTATTATATTAAATAAATTATTTAAAAATGATTTTTAACTCATGA
Organism: Panax notoginseng; assembly: GCA_016801055.1. NCBI lineage: Eukaryota > Viridiplantae > Streptophyta > Magnoliopsida > Apiales > Araliaceae > Panax > Panax notoginseng. The sequence continues at coordinate 160,386,580 of CM029012.1, read as the reverse complement.
AAAATTATATTATGATATAAGAAAATATTTTAAGTTATTTTTAGTGACTTTTAATATTTTGTGAGGAATTTCATTAATTAATTAATATTAATGATAATTAATTTATTTAATAAATATATTAAGTAAATTATGAAAAAATAGAATAAATGATTGATAAATCATATAAAAATGATTTAAGTGTTATAAAAATATTTTAAGTTATAAAATATAACTTTTGATATTTTATCATGAAAAACATTAATTTTAATATTAAAAATAATTATCGGATAATGGATTTAAGTGTTTAAAAATCATATAAATATGATTTTAAGGTATTAAAAATACTTTAATATATTATAAATATATTATAATATTATGACATGAATTTCATTAATATTTGATAATAAATAAATATTAATGATAATAGAATATTATGGTTTTTAATTCATTTAAATATGAATTTAATGATTTAAAATTCATGATAAATGATAATAATTATCTGAAAATTATTACGAGCTTATGAAAAATATTTTGACTATTAATAAATTACCTTAGATAATGGTTAAGTGTTTAGACAGAGTTTAATTGAACTTAGACTCGAAATTTTGTCCGACTAGACCGTCGGAATGTCAGAATTGTACCGAACTCGACTCAGACAGTAAAATTTTGACTTGAGGATAGGTCGTATGTGTGTTTTAGGCGGATAGGATTATGTGATAATGTGTTTAGGTTATTTTAAATACTGTGATGATATTATTCTAATTTGCATATCGATATTATTTATATATTAGGTTCAGACAAAGCTTATTAAATTGCATAGCGGTAATCAATGGTTCAGACAAGTTTTTCTTAACTCTACTTTGAGTTGTTGTATTCAAATGTACTTGTGGTTAATCATTGCTGATTGTCATGTCTAAGAATTGTAGAATTGTACTCTGTACATATTGCGTGTATAAGTCAGATATGAAAGGCTGATCACCTTCATTACCATTCGGTCCAAATATAGTTGTTCATGTTCAATACTTATTTAGTCAAAAGTTTGTTCATGTTAATTCACAACTATATTGTTGAATTATAATCAGCTTATTATTCAAACTCTTTCAATCATGATATATCCTCAAATAAATTATACTTGCTGGGCAAACTTATGCTCACCCTTACTATATCATGATAAACATTGTAGATTAAGACGAATGCGTCGGATACAAGGAAAGTCAAAGCCAAGTTCAGCTTGAGACTATGTGTGCAGCTAGATTTGTAACAGTATTGTATTATAATAACATTGTTTGTTAGATAGGATTTTGATTAAGGTTTTAAGTAAGGTTCTCAACCTTGGGGATAATATGAAATGTTTAATGTATAAACAATTTATGTTTATATCTTCCGCAATAGTTAGAACTAGTGTACCAGATTCGTGGTGATTTAGGACCAGAATTTGGGGACGCTACAATATCATCATAAATTTATCCTATGAAAAATATTTTTTTTTTCGTGCACAAGGCTCCAATGATGTTAGATCCGGGTGATTTGTGTTGTATTTTTAAAAATTGTCATTGAATTCATGATACAATTGTTGGATATTAATGAAGATTTTGAACATACAGGGGGGGGTATAAGGGGTATAAATTACTTCTTAGTTCTTATACCAACCAAAAAAGAATCTTTTTAAAACTATTAGGTGCCAAATGCATCCCATTTGATGTAGGCACAAGTACACTCCTTTTTTTCCCGATCAGTGATTCCACTAGTATGAGACATGCTTCATAAATTCAATAAAAAATCAAAAATGGGAAAAGAAAAACTTGAAGACAAATTTACTATGAAAAAGCATCTGGAGGAAGTAGGAACATGTACATATTGCAGTCTTTATTGAAGACGAAGCTGTGGTCTATCCAGCTGTTAACAACGGGTATTTAAGAACTATGAGGACTTCGTAATTACTGCCAGACAGGGCTGCTTGTTCTGGGACAGCACAAATAGGTCAAAGTGAGCAAGCTATGCCAATAACTGGCAGACCACTTGCAGCAGTTCTATCTAAATTGAGCCTTGTCACTAGGACTGTTAAATTTATTGAATAGCAACAACTGCGGTAGGAGTATACAGTCTCAACCGCTATGCTGCTGATATAGGCCTTACGAGTAAGGATAGAAATTATATTTTTCAATAAAACATGATCTTATAAGGAATGGACAATATAGGAAGAAATTGTCTGTAACTGTATTTTCTATCTTACCAACTTATTATTCCATGACTGCAACAAAAAACATTAGACATACAACATAAGCAGCTAAACACAAAGCGAAACATCATCCAGACACTACAACCAAATTACATTGGAGAAGATGAAAGAACATAGGATTTTTGACAAAACTGGGACGATTTCCAGAACAGGTACCTTATAAAGACTCGTACCACTTCTGTAAGTAACATTACAAAAGCTTTACACCATTTCCCATTTGTTTGAAATTGTGGGGTTGGGCTCATCAATATAATGGATAGCCGTTCAGCAACTCAAACATACATCTCAGCTCACAAGCAATGGAACTGCGATCATCATACCAAGTACATGGGAGAAAGTAAGGGCGAGCTCTTGCCCTTCCCACCTGTTTGTCTGATGTTTCTTGCGTTGTTTTCTATGATATTTGACGAGAAACTAGAACAGGTTAACTACTCTGCATCCAGAAAAACAAATGAAAATTATAGACAGTAATAATAACACCAAAACAATTAGAGTAAGAAAAGCCGTCTGTTCTGGTATTGGAAATTCCACTTAATTACAGCTCGATTTATAGTCTTTAATAATACATAAAACAATTGGGTAATAATTCAAACATGAAGTTTCAAAAACAATGCAGGGTACCAGAAGATTACATACGAACTCGAGACCATTGTACTGCCTAACTTAGACCTATAAATACATGTATTTATAATCAAATGGGTAAATGACAACTAAACACCAACCAGGTTTTTTTCTATTTTTAATAAACTAATTTTTTTACACTTTAAATGATAACTCATGAGACAGATTCCACTTTTCCTAAAAAAATAAGTACCGTGAGTTGATCATGGTTGACCGCTAAAAAATTGTTAATGTTCCAATCATGATACTTAACCAAATCACTGATTGGCTTGTGGCCGAGGCCCAGTACACTAGAAGAAGAGGTGGACGGCTAAGAATTGTCTATATTCCAACGATGGTCTTCATCAATTACATAATTAACTGTTATACTGTTACTGAAATTACTGTTCCAGAATTTGAAAGGCCAACCATTCTTTCTGGAACCCCAGTAAGCCATGAATCAGACCAGACATTAATTTTAATGCCTGGACTACTTTATGACGACGGACGACCACCCATAGGGGGTTTACTGCACAAGGCCCCTGCAGAGGAAAAACTTTATCCCAGAGAATAGAAGATGCTCAGCTCCGCACAACATCGAGATTGACAAGCTTTCAGGAAGAACATAGAATAGTAGAGGATTCAGCATGCGGAACACTGCACCTGTTGCCCAAACCCGACCCTTTCTTTAGAAGTCCCTGCCATACAGAATCCATTTCCAAGACAAATACAATAGGTGGAAGCCGACACACCCAAAAATGAGGAACTTTTACAGTATTTGTTATACAGTGTTCAATCCACAAGGGAGGAGGGCTCCTAAAGAATTCTCCATGCTTCTTGGGGAAGAAAGGCACAATTAAAGGAATCAAAGTTAAGAGCTCTCAGTCCTCCTTTATATTTATAAAGGCATACTTGTCCATCCAATCAACTGTGACATCCTTTCTTCTACTACACCATCACCCCACCAAAAAGGATGATTTTATGAATGTTTATGGTGGGTGTCAGTCACAAAAAAGGAAAAGAAAAATTAGAATGCGTTATATCATCCATCTTATTCATATTCTTTCTTGATGCCCGTGTCAAGGGAGGTTAATAATAGCAAAATGAAAACGGAAAGTCGGACAAATAGCTTGTCCTCAGCACGACAAAAGAAAAGGAAAAAACATAGAAAAATGGGGTTAAATCTATTTTTCCCTACTGTACTCAACCTCAGTTTACAAATGCGTCACTAGATTGAAAAAAAATTCAATCAAATCATTGAAATAAATTTTTTTATAAACATTGAATTTTCGTCTATGGGTGTTAAATGTTTACAAAAAAATCTATGTGGCGCCATGTCCAATACATACATGGATAATTACAAAAATCTAGTGGCGCCATGTTGGATGAAAAAAAAATATTTTGGTATGCTATAGCTTTATCAAATATCTTTTAATTTTTCGATAGATTATAAATTTACAAAATTAAAAATATTAAGTATAGTACACTAAAACCAATAAAACAAGCTAACATTCAAATAAACTATACAAAGTAAATAAAAAAATAATAACTTAAACAATTAAACAAGTTTACAAGTACTTGAACAAAAAACAAAAACAAAAAAGTAAAATAAAGAAAGTTAAGGCCACTTAATCATCATTAATACAGGAACCCAAACAAACTAAATCTATCATCCCCAATAAATTTTCTACTCTCTCTTTTCTTTCTCTCTCTCTCTCTCTCTATATATATATATATCTATATATATCAATATAAATTTATAGATCTGAGAAAGGGAGAAAAGTTTGGTTGTCTATTGAAATTAAAATCTTTACCGATCTTTGGGGACAGAAAGTGGGTTCGAAGGGATTGGGTATCTCCGGTCCCTAGAGGAGGCCCTAATTTAGATGGTTGAATATGTAAATCAGAGATGGGCCTCTTATAGGTATGATTTTCTTTGAAATTTTTTGATAGCGGTGGAATTGAGTAGGGTTCCTTCTCCAACTGCAATTTGTTTTTCAATTTATCTCTTGCTCATACTCAAATGGGAAAGTTAGTCGTGAATCACCCATTGAGTTGCCTCCAATGATTATACATAGAGAGAGATAGTTGAACATTTTAATCCTTTGAAACACAAAGATGAACATTCTAATCATTTCAATGACTCACTTTCTAATTTTTTGACCATCCGAATCAATTTAAATGATGTGGATGTAAATTGGAAAATATGGTACCAATTGTGCGCGTGTGAGAGATCTATGATGGTCAATGTAGATGACAATAGTGGTAGACGGTTGTGAACGGTCAATTTTGATGTTGCAGATCTGTGGTTGAAGATGGTTGCAGATCTGTCAAAGGGAGCCGGGCAGCGCGACTTCCGGAAACCAAGATGAATAGAAACAATTGATTGTTAGATTTTGATATTGTTTCAAATGTTTTAATTTTCTTTTAATTAATTGTGTTTGCAATTTTTTATTTTTGTCCTTTATATTTAATTAAAAGGTTTAAGTTTGATTTTAAAATCAGTTTTTTGTTACACATGTGCATTAATTTGCCATGTCGTATTTCTCTCTTGTGTGGAATCTTATGTGGCAAGTCTGTTTCAAGTCAACTTGACTCAACGGATTTTGTGATATTTTGAAAAGAAAAAAAAACAGTTCAATGAGTCGAATGTCAGTCCAGTGATGCAAGTAAATCGAGGTCGAGTACAGTGGGGAAAAGTAGACTTAACCCCAGAAAAATGACCCTGCTTCTATTCCCAAGTCTACTCCTTTCCTTTGAATGAGTTGAAAGGCCCTTGCCTTATCACAAGGCTTGTGTGTTGTGCCTTCTAGCAACTAAGCACTCAGACAAGCCTAAACTCTAAACTCGTGTGGATGTCTCCCCAACATTGGAGGTGTGTGTGAGAGAGAGAGAGAGTGGGGAATTTCACACGTCAACTTGAAATTTCAGCCTAAATATTTTGCTCACATGTGAACAAAGAAATAAAACAATAATGTATACAGCGTAGCATCATCATAGCTTAACATGTAAAACAAAACTGAGCACATCTTTTGATAGTTTTCCATACTCTAAAGATAAATACTACGAATTTTGATTGTCAACATCTTTTTTCTTTAAATCTAAGACGAAAATTCTTGTCCTTGAATTTGTCATATAACGAACAGAATCATTTGAAGCCCATACATAAAAAGTATGGAGTACCAGCTGAAATGATGCAACATAAATGAAGTAAAGCATAAAAACAAATAGCATATATCACGTAACAAAATGCAACATTAAAAGGATAATGAAGTTAGAAACTTACAGTTACTTTTCTTTAACTTTTTTCTATTCATACTGTGTTCATCTATGCTGCTGCTTGGCGAGTTATAATCTCGTAAAGGATGATACATTACTGAAGCCAACTGTTCCTTTGCTGCATGTAGTCTACTCTTCTCATCTCTCTGCCGTAATACATATGCAACTATCATAATACTCTGTAAAAAGTTTCCTCTGAGCTCAATGAGTGATGCATTATTAGTAAACACTTACATGAGCCTTATCAAACCCGGCTATTTGCTGTTTGCAAAGCTTAAGCTCCATGTCAAGTGCACTAATTCGAGAATCAACGTTTACAACACATTGCTCAACTATCTGCTTTTGCCTACCACGAACCACCTCTGGCTGCCACACATTCAATGCCACTGATGCTTGCCTAATAAAATCAAAGTATCAAACCAATCCTAGGATCTCATCAGCTCACTAAATAGTTCCATGTTCTTCTTGAGCACAATGTTTTTTTTTAACAAAAAAATACATAAACTTCTATAAACCACTCACGTCTAGATGCATATTACTAAGAAAGTGGCTAGGTAACTAAAATAATGTCTGTGACAATTCATTTATAGTAAACTGCCCCTTCATTCCAAATGACCAAAAAAACAAGAAGAAGAAGAAAGCAAATTACAAAATTCCCAAAGTGATTCTTCCAAATTTGTTATCTGTCGTGAATGAAGGGAGAATGTCTAGAAAAATCAATCAACTGAATATTAATACTTAATTTGCTAGGGGATGGTGATCAGGAAGAAATTGGTATTCCGGGGGTAACACTTAATACTTAATTTGTTATTTATTTTTACTTACAGAACCTCCGCTCAAGTATTTTCGGGGGTAACACTGAGGTAACTAGACAAAATTTTATTCTTCTAAATCACAAACATTCTGAAACAGCTTAAAATAAACAAAATAGAACCTTGATATAAATTACTATTTTAACACCCAGTATATGCTTTGAAAACACATAAGTAAACAGATAATTGAGTCACCTAACTGATTGCAATTATTATTATTACCTGACATTTCGTAAATTTGACAGTTCCAAAATAGTGCTCTTCATTTTCTCAGTCTCCGCCACCAATATATGCTTGATTTCCAAAATCCTCCTCGAATGCTCAGCAATTCGGCTCTCAATTCTGAGAACAGCCCGTCGATGTGCCAAAAGCTTCCTAGCTCTATCCCTCTCAAACCTATTTAATTTCATTAAAGGTTCGATTTTTATTAGATTTTTCCACAGACAACAATTACTCCTTATATTGGACTGATAAAGGGAGAAAATCAAACCAATGAATTGAAACATTTTTACATTTTCCAATACCAGTTATTTGGTAACAAATAAATAATATCTTTAAATTATTAAACAAACAAATGTAGCAGAATAAAATCAAAGATATTTACAGATAAAATCGAATAGAAATCAAATTAGGGTTCTCTTTACCATAATTTGTAGAGGGATTTAGGCGAAAGATTGGTTGAAGAAGAAGAAGAATACGATGATTGAAGTCGAGACAGAGAGAAATCGGAAGAGAGAAAAGAGGACCAGAGGAAATCTTCGTTGGAGAGGCGATTTAGAGTTGTGCAACAGATGGAAAGACTGCATAAGTCTTTGTAATTTAACAATTTTGGGAATCTTTCAATTACTCCAATCTCTAATATTCGCCTCCACAGCTCGACTGGTAGCACCGCCATATTTTTTTCTCTCAACACACACTACACAAATCTGTACTTCCTCTTATCTTACATGTCATTGTTCGTTCATTTAAAAATTAGATTGCTGTGTTCTCAAAAAAGGCCAATTTATATCACCAGAAAAAGAGAAATACTAAAAAAGAAAAAAAAAGACTCTAGGAGGAGGTTATTGGGTAAAAATTAAATTTAATATAAATTCTTTTAAAAATAAATAATTTAAATTAAATTTATTATTCCTAGTAATATCTACAAAATTTCGTAATTAATTTATTGCATAAAATTATGTGTACTCATATCTCATACTACCTCCATCCCATAATAACTGTCGCTTTAGCTTGATGCACATGGATTAAGAAAGCTATTTAGTGCTATCATTTATTAATTAAAATTAGTGTGAAATTTCATCACTACCCCTTTATGGGAAGTTGAAAACTATTAATACAAGAGAAAAATTTCTTGGGATAATGAGAGAAGGTAGGGGTGATATAGGAAAGTAAATAATTGTTTCTCCTAGAAAGTTGTAAACGACAAATAAATTGGGAAAAAAATTTCCTTCTAAAACGACAGTTATTATGGGATGGAGGGAGTACTAGTTTTGATAAAAATATTGCAACGACATTATTTTTGTTTCTTTCCCCCTCTTTTTTGTTGGAGTATTGATTTTTAATAATATAAGATTTATGATAGTTAATAGTTAATGCTCACTCCATTTTTAGAAAATGTATTATTTCTTTGTTAATATTCTTTTCTAAAAAAATTAACATTTACATAAGACATTTATTGCGCGCGCGCGCGCGCACACACACATACACACACACACACACACACATATATATATATATATATATATATATATATATAAAACTTTGTTTCAAAAAATCAATAAAAGTATAATTTTATTACTTTATAATATACTAACAAAGAGTAATGCTAGGGACAATAATAACTATATACAAAAAATTATGTACAGAGAGTATAAAAAAGGGAATTAATATTTTTACAAGGAAAATTGATATTTTCACAAGGCTCCTCTTACATTAATAATAAATTGGACCTATATTCGTGTGAGTGAAGTTTTGTAGAAATATTATTTTTCTTTGTGGAAATATCATTCCCCTAAAAAAGAGAGAAAATAGAAAACGGGACCTATAATTGAACGTTTTACAAATTTTCATTCATAAGCAATACATTATACACGAGTCGTATTTTTTATACACAATTTTTTACGTCGGTTGGTGCTCATAGTATTATTCTATAATAAATAGTATAAAGTAATCACCAAAAATAGTACAAGACACTCGCTTCTACAAGATGAATAGTAATTTATTAGTGACATTTTTTTTAGAGTTTTAACCAAATATATGGGTAATATGTTCAATTTTTGTATCTTAGTAATAATTACCTGGAATCGATGGAATTGTATATATTTTACATTTACAGATGGAATGTCTGTTTGATAAAGACCGAACTTTCTTATTATGCTATGTAAATTAGGGCTGAGTAAGAAATTAATTTGGAATCGAAATCGCACAAACCTCACTAACGATTCCGGCATATATGACAGTTTTAGGTGGGTTGAAAAACTAAATTTACGATTTCAGTTTGGTTACTAGCCAAAAAAGCACGCATAAAACCGAAACCGCATCATGTTAGTAAAGTAGCCTATAATGTGACGCCCTCAAAATAGGTATACAACACCCATTCTGGGTCGTCAAAATACATGGTACAGAAATAATTATAACTTTATTAATACAACATAAAAACTGTGAGTTTAAATACAAATATTGTCATCTAGACAATATCCACACTCAAATAAGTCCTCACTACAATTATTGATACATTATTTTATAAAAATGGTGAGGACTACTAAAACGACTTTCTAAAACCTTCATTCCATACCCCGACTAGTACTCGCTACATTCTCGCCTCCTGAGAAAAAAAATGGAACAAAAAGAAAAAGGGTGAGCTCAACTAACCCAGTAAAGAATATTATGACTAAGATAATATAGAACAAATTATCGTTAGTCTTCTACAGGGAAAAAATATAATAGAATACAATAGACAACAAGTTTTAATTCAATATTCGCAGCGGAAACAATAATTCATAGAAGAGTTACGTAGAGAATGAAATCTACTATTATCTATGAATTTAAAAGTCAATCATCAATATTTTATTCATGTAACATAAATCAATATATATCTTGAATCAAATATTCATCTTTGCACTACAGGCCAAAGATATTCACCAGTTGGTCATGTTTATCTAAACAGCTGTTCATCTTTGCACTACGGGCCAAAGATATTCACCAGTTAGTCATGTTTATCTAAACACCTGTTCATCTTTGCACTACGGGCCAAAGATATTCATCAAAAATCATTAATCTTTGCACTACAGGCCAAATATATTCAGTAACATCATCATTTAGGACTGAGAATGATGAACAATACTTTTTAAAAGAAACGAATCCAGTGAAACAAAAGGACAAAGATTAAGAATTTGTACTTTAGTTTGTCCAAATTCAAAAATACTCATAAATAACTATAGTGAAGTAAAATTCAAGAATGATCAAAACATGGATACAATCAAAGTTAATATCCATAATAGATATTTTGGACAAAAATAAAAAATTTTATTGTTCGGTGAACAGTGTCGTATTCGTGAATAGTGCCGTATACGTGAATAATGCCGTATTCGTGAATAGTAACCCCGACACAAAAAGTTCTAAATTTGATAAAAATTCATAACAATATTTCGGCTTAATGATATTGAAGAAATAATATCATTTATAAAAGAAAATAATATCCCTTATGTGACGCCCCCAAAATAGGTATACAACACCCATTCTGAGTCGCCAAATACATGATACAGAAAGTAAACTACAACTTCAATAATACAATTGTCGTGCAAAATACGACAACACATACTGTGAGTTTAAATACAAATATTGTCTTCTGGACAATATCCACACTCAAATAAATCCTCATTACAATTATTCAAACACTATTTTACAGAAATAGTGAGGACTGCTAAAACATCTTTCTAGAACCATCACTCCATACCCCGACTAGTTCCTGCTATGTTCTCACCTCCTGAGAAGAAAAATGGAACAAAAAGGAAAAGGGTGAGCTCAACTAGCCCAGTAAAGAATATTATGACTAAGATAATATACAAACAAATTATCGTTAGTCTTCAACAGGGAAAAATCTGATAGAATATAATCGACAACAAGTTTTAGATCAACAACTGCAGCGGAAACAGCAAACCATTAGAAGAGTCAAGTAGAGAAAGAATTCTACTATCTTCTAAGATTTAAAAGTCCATCATCAATATTTTATCCCTGTAACATCAATTAATAATCATCTTTAACCAAATATTCATCTTTGCACTACAGGCCAAAGATATTCATTTGTATCATCAGTCGGTCATGTTCATCTCAACACCTGTTCATCTTTGCACTACAGGCCAAAGATATTCATCAAGTAATTATACATCTTTGCACTACAGGCCAAAGATATTCAGTAATATCATCATTTAGGACTGAGGATGATGAAAAATATCTTAAAGAGAACGAATCCAATGAGACAGAAGGACAAATAGTAGGGATTCGTATAACAGTTTATCCAAGATCAATAATACTTCATAATAATCAATTGTGAAGCAGAATTCAAAAATAAAGATCAAAACATGGATACAATCAAAGATAGTAACCATAATAGACATCTTGGACAAAAAGAAAAAATTTTATTTTTCGGTGAATAGTGCCGTATTCGTGAATAGTGCCGTATACGTGAATAGTGCCGTATACGTGAATAGTAACCCCGACACAAAAAGTTCCAAATTTGATAAAAACTCATATCAATATTTCAGCATAATGATATTGAAGAAAATAATATCATTTAAGAAGAAAATAATATCCCTTACCTCAAAATATCAGTACTTCTGGTCGGAATACCGGTATAAGGCTGAAAGAAACTTGCTCTGATGAATAGAAACTCTCAAAGTATCTAAATACTCACAAAATACACTCAATAATCTAGAGAGAGAAAGAGAGAAAACTTGTTTCTGGTGTGATTTTCAATTCTAACTTAGCCCTCTATTTATAGGAAAATTTTGGTAGGTTTGACCTGCAACCTGATGGCTTTACCTGCTACTATTCCCACCCACCACATTTGAAATATAATTCAGCACATTTCTTCACCAACCACAAGTGGGGCCCACCAATTCTAGAATTTTCCACCAAAATGATAAACTCCGAAAATTCAACAATTTCTGAACCAGTCATCTTGTAAAATTCGTAATAAATCATACGTTCATTTTTAACGGTTCAAAATTTGTGGACATATACTCAACTTATATATGTATAACATATCCAAAAATTACCACGATCCAACGGTCGGATTAAAAATTATAACCCCCGCAAACTATCTCAAAAACCCTGATTTTTAATACCTCCATTCCGACAAAAATACTGACAAAAACCTCAACATTAACTCCTTCATTTTTAACCACAAAAATATATCCCTCATTTATATCCACATAAAATAAATATTTCCTTATCATATGAATCAATAATTAATTATTCACAAATAATATTACAGAATCACATTTATGACAACCAGGCCGTTCCCAGGAAAGAGGGGGCTTTCCAATAAGGATTTCTCCTTACTGGCGCGCAATTAGATGACCAAACCTCTCCTTAGACAGAACTTTCTAGACATTGCCAATAATGTTATCTAATAATATTATTCAAATAATATGAATTATTGATCTGATAAATGAAAATACTGTGCAACAACAATTATTGAAACAACAATAATATAAAATATCAACGCAGCAATTATTGAATCAATAAAATAAAATATTGAATAATAACTACTGTAACAATTATTGAGTAGTGCCTTCTTACGTAAGAATCAATAATTGGTGCAATACCGTGTGCTACTGTATTTTAACCACCGGGTATTCCAACAGTATTAACGGTAACTACGCCGTTATTTATAAACAACTTATACTTGTCGTTTTCTTCATCCAATCGCTTTCCGTTATGGGGCCCACACAAGGCTGCGTCGTCGTACGAATATTCCCCGACAGCAAGAATATTCCACGACCAACCGAATATTCACCGACCAAAAATAAATATTTTATAACCACTTGCTTATTTTGCAAAATTTGCACATTTCACCCATAACCAAAGTATTATATCAAATTAACCCCTTATTATTCACAATAATATTTAGAGAAAATTTGATTTTATTCATTAATAAGTTGGGGTCTTACAACCTCCCCTCCTTATGAAATTTCGTCCTCGAAATTGACGTACGTACCTGATGTTTCAAAAAGGTGAGGATACCTCGCTTTCATTTCTGATTCCAACTCCCAGGTCATTTCTTCAATAGCATGGTTTCTCCACAAAACCTTAACTTGTGGTATAACCTTCGTGCGTAGGACATGCTCTTTCCTATCCAAGATCTTAACAGGTACCTCCTCGTACGTTAAATCTTCAGCTATCTCGTCTGGTTCTAACTCAATAATGTGGTTCGGGTCTTTAACATATTTACGAAGCATAGATATGTGAAAAACATTATGAACACGAGACATGCTTGGAGGTAATGCGAGTCTATATGCCACATTTCCTATTCGCTCAAGAATCTCAAATGGACCAACAAATCTTGGATTGAGCTTTCCTCTCTTCCCAAATCTTGTAACTCCCTTCCATGGTGCAACACGTAACAATACATGATCCCCAATATTAAATTCCACGTCCTTCCGATGAAGATCCGCATAACTCTTTTGTCGATCCTGTGCCGTTTGTATACGTTGTCGAATCGTTTGGATCTTCTCTGTAGTAATGCGTACCAATTCTGGTCCCAACAATGTTGCTTCACCCACCTCGTCCCAGCATACTGGAGAACGACATTTTCTTCCATACAACGCCTCAAATGGAGCCACACCTATGCTCGCCTGATAACTGTTGTTGTAGGAGAATTCCACCAATGGTAGGTACTTATCCCAACTCCCTTTGAGATCTAGGACACAAAGTCTTAATAGATCTTCAAGAGTTTGAATAGTCCTCTCTGATTGTCCGTCCGTTTGAGGATGGTATGCTGAACTGAATCGTAAATCCGTGCCCATAGCTTTCTGCAAGCTAACCCAAAATCGTGAAGTGAATCTTGGGTCACGATCCGAAACTATGGATACTGGCATGCCATGCAATCTCACAATCTCGTTCACGTACATACTAGCAAGACGTTCAAGGGAATAAGTCTCACGTATCGGCAAGAAATGAGCGGACTTGGTTAATCTATCAACAATAACCCAAATCGCATCTATGCCTTGAGAAACCTTGGGAAGACCCGTAACAAAATCCATAGTAATGTGTTCCCACTTCCATTTCGGAATCTCAAGTGGTTGCAATGGACCCTTTGGTACTTGATGCTCCGCTTTTACACGTTGACAAGTTAAACACCTCGAGATAAACTCCGCGATCTCTCTTTTCATATTGCTCCACCAAAATGTATGTCGAAGATCGTGATACATTTTGGTACTCCCAGGATGGATTGCAAACGGTGTGTTGTGTGCCTCCATCATTATTCTATGCTTCAAGTCAAAATCGTTAGGAACACAAAGTCTGGAGTTGACTCGAAGTATTCCTTCTTCATCGATTCTTGCTTCTGGAATAGCACCTTCTTGCACTTTCTTCTTCATACGCATCAGCTCCATGTCCGTAGCTTGAGCAGCTTTAACTTTATCGATTAAAGTCGGTTCTACTCGTATATTTGATATCATCATGTGGGTACTTGGAGCCTTCATCTCTATCTCCATCCTTTGCAAGTCATACAAAATGGGCCTTTGTGTTAAAAACATTGCACTCGTACCCGCATATGATCTTCTACTCAATGCGTCAGCTACTACGTTTGCTTTTCCAGGATGATATTGGATGGTATGATCGTAATCTTTCAACAGCTCGAGCCAACGTCGCTGCCGCATGTTGAGTTCCTTTTGGGTGAAGAAATATTTGAGGCTTTTATGATCTGTATAGATCTCCACTTTCTCCCCATACAGGTAGTGTCTCCAGATCTTCAACGCAAAAACGACTGCTGCCAACTCCAAATCATGAGTAGGATAATTCCTCTCATATTCTTTGAGTTGTCGTGAGGCATAGGCTATGACTTTCCCATGTTGCATGAGAACACATCCTAACCCTTTGCCTGAAGCATCGCTGTAGATAACAAATCCATCCGAACCAGATGGTATTGTCAGAACAGGTGCCGAAATGAGTCTCCTCTTGAGTTCTTGAAAACTCTTCTCGCATTCCTCACTCCATACGAATTTTGTATCTTTCCGAGTCAGCTGAGTTAACGGAGTAGCGATTCGAGAAAATCCTTCCACAAATCTCCGATAATAACCAGCTAAGCCCAGAAAGCTACGTACTTCGGTTACCGACTTCGGTTGCTCCCAACTTTGTATGGCTTCAATCTTCGCCGGGTCGACAGATACTCCATGTTTTGACACCACGTGCCCAAGGAATGCTACTTCCTCAAGCCAGAACTCGCATTTCTTCAATTTGGCATATAGCTTATTTTCACGAAGCCTTTGCAGTACCAGCTTCAAATGGCGCTCATGATCTTCACGGCTTTTGGAATAGATGAGGATGTCATCAATAAAGACAACAACGAACTGATCCAAATATTCTTTGAATACACGGTTCATCATATCCATGAAGGCAGCAGGAGCATTAGTCAATCCAAAAGACATTACTAAGAATTCATAATGCCCGTACCGAGTTCTGAAGGCAGTCTTTGGAATATCCTCAGTTTTAATCTTCAGCTGATGATATCCAGAACGAAGATCGATCTTTGAAAAGAATTGTGCTCCTTGCAACTGGTCAAACAGGTCATCAATGCGAGGTAGCGGATACCTATTCTTGATAGTGACATGATTCAATTCTCGATAGTCAATACAAAGTCGCATACTCCCGTCTTTCTTCTTTACGAATAAAACAGGAGCACCCCAAGGAGACGTACTAGGACGAATAAAACCGATGTCCAACAACTCCTGTAGTTGGACTTTTAACTCCTGAAGTTCAATAGGAGCCATTCGATATGGGGTTTTAGAAATGGGCTTTGTACCGGGTTCAAGGTCAATAAAGAATTCAATTTCTCGTTCCGGGGGTAGACCGGGAAGTTCTTCAGGAAATACATCGGGAAATTCTCTAACAATAGAAATATTATTCAAATCTGACTTGTCTTTGTTCAAATCCATAACATGGGCTAAGAAAGCTTGACATCCGTTTTTCAATAAACGAATAGCTTTGTGGCTTGATATGACAGTGACTGATTTTAGTGGTTTAGTAGTTTGAATTCGTATGACAGGTTGGTTAGGAATATGAAAACTAACAACCTTACGAAAACAATCAATTTTAGCATGATGAGTGGTTAACCAATCAATTCCTAAAATCACATCAAAAGCAAGTATCTTTAAAGAGATAAGATCAACAGGTAATGTGATAGTGCCAACTTGGATCATGCAAGATTTATAAACTGTAGATGTAACGAAGGTTTCACCCAACGGAGTTTCAACAGATAAGTTAAAGTCCAATTTCTCCGGAGTCAAGTTTAAACGTTGAGCACAAGCAGGAGAGATAAAAGAATGGGTAGAACCGGTATCTAGTAAAGTATAAACTTCGCAAGAATTCAAGATTAGCTTACCCGTGATCACCTCGTTCGGGTTTCTCGCGTTTTGGCCAGTAACGACAAACGCCCTTCCAGGAACCGCTGATTTCGACTTATCCGGGACAGCTTTTGGAGTCACCATCCCCGCTGAACTTGGTTTTGCTACAGAACACTCTCGAGCTATATGACCCTCCTTTCCACAGTTATAACATACCTTGGATTGTTGTGGGCAGTTTGGGCTGATATGTCCCTCTTTCCCACATTTGTAACATACGACCGGTGGTCGTTCTCCTCCCCTAGAAACAGTTGATGTTTGTGCTGACGTCTTCACGTTATCATTGTTGTACCTTCTCTTCTTGAAATCTCCTCCCGACTCGCTCCTTCTATTATCACGACCACGATTACCACCAGAGTGGTTACCGCTTTTGTCCGAATGTTTTCCTCCCTGCTGGTTTTCATTGCTTCGATGACTGCCGCCACCGGTATGACCCTGGTTGTGGTCCCTCGGTTGCACATACTCATTATCTCGCTCTAATAATTGAGCCCTGTTTACAACATCTGAATATAAAGAAAATTTATGAGAGATAAGATATTGCCGAATCTCGGGTTTTAGACCTCTCAGAAACATCCTTGTCATTCGTTCCTCATTTTCGACCAAATGAGGTGCAAACCTGGATAACTCTGCAAACTTCGCCTCGTACTGGGACACCGTCATGTTGTTTTGTTCCAGTCTAATAAACTCAACCTCCTTCATATGACGAATACTTTCAGGAAAGTACTTGTCATTGAACAGTTTTTGAAATGTTTCCCAGGACATGTTGAGTGCGTCAGGCTGGGTACGCTTCACAGACTCCCACCAGTAGTCTGCCTCACCGCGGAACATAAATGTGGCGAATGGAACCTTCTGTTCCTCCGTGCATCCCAAGACATCAAATATCTTGGTAATTTGCTTGACCCACGTTTCCGCCATGATCGGATCCGGCTTTCCCTTAAATTCTGGTGGTCCCAATTCTTTGAACTGCTTAGCTGTGACAAACCGCGCGTTGTTATCATTTCCACCCGTATTCTGCACACGAGTCTCCCTCGTCTGATTTTGCATGAACTGCAAAAAGCTCCTAAACATTCCATCATTCATCGTTTGCTCGGTAACGTTGTTTACAGGAGGAATATTGCCTTCCTGTTGCACGTTTCCCTGGGTAGTGATCAAAGGTGTCTCCACGGTCTGATTTACTCCATTATTAACGTTCTCAGCTGCCATTCTTAAATACTGCCATAAAACAAGGGTTAATAGTCATGTCATATATTATCCCTATACTCTGACCGACCAAATAAACACCAAATAAACTTAGTCAGGTCATACTAGCGAAGGAATTCCCCGTCTCTCCCCTCCTAGTTCTTGTCTCACATCTCAGCCAGGGATCATATCCCTAAGCTCTGATACCAACTGTGACGCCCCCAAAATAGGTATACAACACCCATTCTGAGTCGCCAAATACATGGTACAGAAAGCAAACTACAACTTCAATAATACAATTGTCGTGCAAAATACGACAACACATACTGTGAGTTTAAATACAAATATTGTCTTCTAGACAATATCCACACTCAAATAAATCCTCATTACAATTATTCAAACACTATTTTACAGAAATAGTGAGGACTGCTAAAACATCTTTCTAGAACCATCACTCCATACCCCGACTAGATCCTGCTATGTTCTCACCTCCTGAGAAGAAAAATGGAACAAAAAGGAAAAGGGTGAGCTCAACTAGCCCAGTAAAGAATATTATGACTAAGATAATATACAACAAATTATCGTTAGTCTTCAACAGGGAAAAATCTGATAGAATATAATCGACAACAAGTTTTAGATCAACAACTGCAGCGGAAACAGCAAACCATTAGAAGAGTCAAGTAGAGAAAGAATTCTACTATCTTCTAAGATTTAAAAGTCCATCATCAATATTTTATCCCTGTAACATCAATTAATAATCATCTTTAACCAAATATTCATCTTTGCACTACAGGCCAAAGATATTCATTTGTATCATCAGTCGGTCATGTTCATCTCAACACCTGTTCATCTTTGCACTACAGGCCAAAGATATTCATCAAGTAATTATACATCTTTGCACTACAGGCCAAAGATATTCAGTAATATCATCATTTAGGACTGAGGATGATGAAAAATATCTTAAAGAGAACGAATCCAATGAGACAGAAGGACAAATAGTAGGGATTCGTATAACAGTTTATCCAAGATCAATAATACTTCATAATAATCAATTGTGAAGCAGAATTCAAAAATAAAGATCAAAACATGGATACAATCAAAGATAGTAACCATAATAGACATCTTGGACAAAAAGAAAAAATTTTATTTTTCGGTGAATAGTGCCGTATTCGTGAATAGTGCCGTATACGTGAATAGTGCCGTATACGTGAATAGTAACCCCGACACAAAAAGTTCCAAATTTGATAAAAACTCATATCAATATTTCAGCATAATGATATTGAAGAAAATAATATCATTTAAGAAGAAAATAATATCCCTTACCTCAAAATATCAGTACTTCTGGTCGGAATACCGGTATAAGGCTGAAAGAAACTTGCTCTGATGAATAGAAACTCTCAAAGTATCTAAATACTCACAAAATACACTCAATAATCTAGAGAGAGAAAGAGAGAAAACTTGTTTCTGGTGTGATTTTCAATTCTAACTTAGCCCTCTATTTATAGGAAAATTTTGGTAGGTTTGACCTGCAACCTGATGGCTTTACCTGCTACTATTCCCACCCACCACATTTGAAATATAATTCAGCACATTTCTTCACCAACCACAAGTGGGGCCCACCAATTCTAGAATTTTCCACCAAAATGATAAACTCCGAAAATTCAACAATTTCTGAACCAGTCATCTTGTAAAATTCGTAATAAATCATACGTTCATTTTTAACGGTTCAAAATTTGTGGACATATACTCAACTTATATATGTATAACATATCCAAAAATTACCACGATCCAACGGTCGGATTAAAAATTATAACCCCCGCAAACTATCTCAAAAACCCTGATTTTTAATACCTCCATTCCGACAAAAATACTGACAAAAACCTCAACATTAACTCCTTCATTTTTAACCACAAAAATATATCCCTCATTTATATCCACATAAAATAAATATTTCCTTATCATATGAATCAATAATTAATTATTCACAAATAATATTACAGAATCACATTTATGACAACCAGGCCGTTCCCAGGAAAGAGGGGGCTTTCCAATAAGGATTTCTCCTTACTGGCGCGCAATTAGATGACCAAACCTCTCCTTAGACAGAACTTTCTAGACATTGCCAATAATGTTATCTAATAATATTATTCAAATAATATGAATTATTGATCTGATAAATGAAAATACTGTGCAACAACAATTATTGAAACAATAATAATATAAAATATCAACGCAGCAATTATTGAATCAATAAAATAAAATATTGAAAAATAACTACTGTAACAATTATTGAGTAGTGCCTTCTTACGTAAGAATCAATAATTGGTGCAATACCGTGTGTTACTGTATTTTAACCACCGGGTATTCCAACAGTATTAACGGTAACTACGCCGTTATTTATAAACAACTTATACTTGTCGTTTTCTTCATCCAATCGCTTTCCGATATGGGGCCCACACAAGGCTGCGTCGTCGTACGAATATTCTCCGACAGCAAGAATATTCCACGACCAACCGAATATTCACCGACCAAAAATAAATATTTTATAACCACTTACTTATTTTGCAAAATTTGCACATTTCACCCATAACCAAAGTATTATATCAAATTAACCCCTTATTATTCACAATAATATTTAGAGAAAATTTGATTTTATTCATTAATAAGTTGGGGTCTTACACCTTACCTCGTAAAACAGTACTTCTAGTTGAAACACCGGGTATAAGTTATGGCTTGAACTTGCACCGTATAGAAACACTCAAAATATCAAAATACTCACAAGAATACACTCAATATATCGAGAGAGAAAAGAGAGAGAAGATTTCAGTTTCTGGTGTGATTTTCAATTCTAACCTAAGCACCCTATTTATAGGAAAATGTTTAGAACACCAAAGCAGAAAATTTAATAAAATATTATTATATTTACAAAATTTTCACGCTCAACTTTGAAATCTGATTTCAGCCCATTTGTAACACATGTGAGACCCACTTAACTTGTAAAAAATGTTTTTCTTTTAAAAATCATTTAAAACTTCAAAAATCAATTATTCTGGAACTTCAGAACTTTAATAATTCATAATAAATAGCCATTTTGTCAGAAAAATTCAAATCACATATCTTTTTTTATAAGAAATTTCATTATCTACAACTTTGCAGAAGAAAGTTTTTTCAAATTCTAAACAGAAATTGATCGAAATCCACAAACGGGCGATTCTACAGGCTATAATCAAATTTCAGTCAAGAAATGGGCCCATAGACATGTTTAACATGTTTTAAACAATATTTACAACAAAAATACTCTTTCTCCTCATATACTCATATATCCCACATTCATTATAAAAATATCATCATTATTATATTATAATAATATAATAAAATATTATTTTATCAGTAAAGATAAAATATCGATTTTCAACAATTGTCACTTTAAAAATTTTCTCCATCTATATCCACATAAAATGAATATTTTCCCCATCATATAAATTAATAATTAATTATTTACAAATAATATTACAGAATCACAATACTGACAACCAGGCAGTTCCCAGGAAAGAGGGGGCTTTCCAATAAAGATTTTTTCTTACTGGCGCGCAATTAGATGATCAAACCTCTCCTTAAACAGAACTTTCTAGACATTGCCAATAATGTTATCTAATAATATTATTCAGATAATATGAATTATTGCTTCAATAATGAAAAATACTGTGTAGTGACAATTATTGAAACAACAGTAATATAAAATATCAACGCAATAATTATTGAATCAATAAAATAAAATACTGAACAGTAATTACTGTAACAATTATTGAGTAGTGCCTTCTTACGTAAGAATCAATAATTGGTGCAATACCGTGTGCTACTGTGCGACAACGCGTATTACTGTGTTTTAACCACCGGGTATTCTAAAAGTATTAACAGTAACAACTACGCCGTTATTTATAAATAACTTATACTTGTCGTTTTCTTCATCCAATCTCTTTCTGTTATGGGGCCCACAAAACACTGCGCCTTCGTACGAATATTCCCCGACAGGAAGAATATTCTACGACCAAACGAATATTTCCCGACAACAATGAATATTTTATAACCACTTGCTTATTTAAAATGTTTGCGCATTTTACCCATAACTAACCTCATTAATCAATTCAACCCTTACTATTTCAAAATAATAAATAGAAAAATTTAAATTTTATTTATTAATAATTTGGGGTATTACATATAATGTTTCTGACTCTTTGTATTATGATTGTAATATTACTATAATATGATCTATGTTAACAATATGCTGTAATATGATTGAGCTACCCTTAGTAACAATATGCTATAATATGATAGAGTAGCCTGTAGATTATTACAACATATTATTACTAATAATATTACAGCATATTATTATTAAGAGTAGAGTATCAAAGATTGTATTTAACTTTTGTTTACTTTATTATATTCTACTCTAATAATTTATATCATATTATTTTATTATATTTATTTTTTGTTTAGACAAAATATTATAAGTTTGATAGTCTTTTTAGGGTGCAATATTTTTTTTTAATAAAAAGTATCACCTAGAGTTACGTAATAGTATATATCATGAGTATTAAATATACTAATAAAATAAAAATGACAATAAAATTAATTTTAGGGTATAGTACCTATCAAATCTGTACCTTGCACAAATAAACGGGTATATATTATCTAGAATTCACCAGCATAAGAATTTGTGGAGTGTTGGTTGTACAAGCAAGTCCCTTAAATTTTGTTATCAATGGAAAAACAAGTGCGTTGAACATGCATTTATGTATGTAGATGTAGAATATTGTGAAAGGCTAGGCTAGGCTAGGCTTGGCTTGACTTTTATTTTATGGTATCTAAAGAGAGTTCCTTAAACAAATAAATCATGGGAAAAGGAATTGGAGGTTTTACTACGCACGTACATTAATCTTGTGTTAGTAGGAATAAAATTCAAAAATAGTGCTACAGACACAAATTATTTTACAAACTACTGATATGACATACTTTACGTCAGCGTATTGATTAACAAATTGTTTCAATGTAATCTTCAATTCTACACAATATGATGAGGTAGAATATGCCACATTAGCAGTTTGTAAAATAATTTGTCTCTAGCATTATTCATATTCCAATGCCCAACTCCCACTTTTAATTATTTTATTTTTTCAATCAAGAAGGAAAAAGAGTCCAACCAACAAAATTATTCCACTTAACTGGGTGGGTGTACTTTTAAGAAAACAATCAAGCGGGTACTTTTATGTTGTTATATTTTAAAAAAATAGTATATATTGTGAATGTTTAATTATTAGTTATGTAAATTAATAAATATATATATTAATAAATTTCACAGTTATAATTTCAATTTAGTAACGTACAAAACATGTTAGTTATGGGGCATGGGCTTAGTGGAGGAGTAAGTTTGAGTGAGTTGATATATGTAGTAGTAGTACTCCATTTTGATCAAGTAATAGTATGGGACAAATTGTGAAAGCTCTTGGAAATTGCAACACGGACGTACTTGTCTTGAACAAACCCTTACGTCGAGAATTCATTGATCATGCAATTAATTATTCTGCTGGGACCACTCCTCCTCAACTGAATGGAATGGCGTCGGAAAATTTAGTAGTCAATCAGTCGCTTTGAAAAATGAGAATAAAATAAAAAAGAAAAAATACATTTTATTAATGAACGAACATACTAGTATATTGCATGCCAAATACTACTACTACTAGTAGTATAATGTTAAAATCAAGTGTGATGAACAAATACTAACAAAATTCAAACATATTTACGTAGGATCGGAGAATATATATGTCACGTATTTTCATTAATTACTAGTATAATTTTATCAGCACACTAGTAGTCTATATTTTCTTAATTAAAATGCGTTACTTTTGACCTCAAATTATATATATATATATATATATATATATATATATATATATATATATATATATATATATATATCGTCTCTTGCTTGCTTCAAATTCCAAACAAAATTGATTGAGGTAGTAGGAGTAGTTCCAAATTCCAATAGCCAATAGGGGCCAGCCGGGAAAGTAACTCATACTGATATATAGATTAACTCTCCGGAAACACTCAACCGCAGGACTTTAACATGTACGTTTTCATTGTTTAGTGGACTAATTTAATTAGAATAATACTAATGCACAACTACTCCTATTAAATAAATAATTGTAAAGCATTTTATATTGGAAAAATATAATATTATTTATTGGACATAAAATAGTGAGAGAACTAAAGTTATATTTAATACTTTGAGTAATATTAATTATTAATTGGAAGCTAAACAATTAAAACTTACTTGAAATTCTCAAACGACTTAGTATATTAAATATTTGTTTAAAACGACTTATATTAAGAAACGGAGTGAGCTAGTATGTTAAACTTATTACTCCCTCCATGCCAAATTTACTTTTTAAAATCAATTTGTGTCATATAATCTAATTAAAATTTATTTGACATATGTAAGTTGATTTAACTGTGATAATTTTGAAATTAGTAGTAGTATTTATTTAATAATTTACAATTATTGTTATTATATTACTTATAAAACCAAACAGCTTTAGTTATTTTTTTTTTTACATATTTTCTTATAAAAGCTTTTCATGAATTTGATTCACACCAATATAAATAGTTTTGCCATGTTAATGATAATTCAAAAATATGTCAATAAATAATTCAAAAATTATGAGATAATAATTAAAAATTGAGAAAAACCCCAACCTGATTTATTTCGCAGAAACTTTTAAATTTGGCATAATTCAATTTAATAACGTATTTATCAACATATATATTATTTTCTTTTTATAATTTGTTTCCAAACTACTCCTAGAATAGTACGTAGAATAGGAATCACTACGTTAGATCCACTAAAATTTTCTTTCTTTGACATCGAAATATCTATTAGACCCGTCGTTATGTATGACTTTTGACCAGCCAGTAAGGAAAGGAAGACCGATCCCATTAGTTTCCGCTTGTATTCCATAATTTATGGCAATAAATAAATTAATCGCCGCATTCTCTTACCCGGTGTGCAAGCAAACACTTACTTTCTCTTCCACACTTAAAATCTCCATTTCAGCTATCTTCATTTTTCCCACCCCAACACTTTCATCTATAATATATATATATATATATATATATATATATATATATATATATATATATATATATATATATATATAATCACATGATTTTCTGTAAATCATTATATATTTTTTGATCAGCTTATACTCCATTAGTAAATATCTATCTACATATTTAATTTCCCCTTAATTCTTTAATTCCCTCAAGTTTATTTATTTAATTATTATTATTATTATTCATGGAAGAAGTTGAAGTTCCCGAGTATTTCATCTGTCCAATTTCTCTCCAAATCATGAAAGATCCGGTAATCGCCATAACCGGAATCACATACGACCGATCCAGCATCGAGAAATGGCTATTCCAGAGCCAAAACACAAATTGTCCCGTCTCCAAACATCCCCTTTCGAGAGACTCCATCTTAACACCAAACCATATTCTTTTCAAGCTCATCCAAACATGGCGCACAACCCCGAACCCTGCGACGCCCGTGGATCGGAATATTCCAACCCAAAATCCCATCAACAAGCTTTATATCCTCAACCTCCTCACAAACCTTTCAGTTCCAAATTTGGCATTAAAAGCAATTATAGAGCTGGAATTCCTTGCGGAGAAAGAAAAACATAGGCCGTGTTTAGTAGAAGCCGGCGTGCCTAAGGCCATGCTAACTTTTGTTAGTAGCACTCGTCACAAGAATGGAAAAATAACCACGGGGCTCCAACAAGCTATTAGTATTCTCTACTTCATTTTGTATCCACCTGACAAAACAACGCAATTTCTTCTGCAATACGATGAAATTATTGATTCATTAACGTGGGCTTTAGGGTGTGACACAAGCAACAAACTCGTGAAAAGCCATGCAATGGTATTATTAAAAATGTTCATCGAAAAGGCGAATTCCAATGTACAAGAAATTTTGAAGCTGGATTTTTTCAAGACAATTGTACGTGTTTTAAGTGAAGGCCTAACGCCACAAGGAACTAGGGCTGCCTTGTACGTGATGCTAGGCTCGTGTCCGCGGGGAAGACACCGATCAATGATGGTGGAAGCCGGGGCGGTTTTTGCGCTTATTGAAATGGAATTAGGGTTGCCGGAAAAAAAGAGTAGCGAGCTGATTTTGCAATTACTGTTTCAGTTGTGTTGTTGTGCGGATGGTAGAGCTAGGCTTGTGGGGCATGCTGCGGGAATTACGGTGGTGACAAAGCGTATAATGAAAGTTTCTCCGGCGGCCGATGACAGTGCAATCTCGATAATTTATTTGATTTCTAAGTTTTCCGGGACAGATTGGGTGGTGCAAGAGATGTTGAGGGCGGGAACTGTTACAAGGCTTTGTTTGGTGCTTCAAACGAATTGCGACTCTTATTTGAAAGAAAAAGCTAGGGAAATTCTTAGGAGACATACTGATGTGTGGAAAGATTCTTCTTGTGTTGATGTTATGCTTTTATCAAGGTACACTCGACTCGATAATATATAGTAGTGATTGAATTATCAATTTAATTAGAATATTAACATTAACATTAGGGGTCTTAAATTAATTAATTTGGCCTCAAACGTATATTTTATTACATAATCAATTATAAAAAAACTAATTATTTTATGAATGTAATGATCACACATGATTAAAATTGTATCGACATCCATATATATCATTATTAACACATATTTTTATTTAATTTGACATGTTAGGATACACATAATTAAGTATTTAAGGCTTTTTCTATTTACTCATTTTTGCTAGTTGTCTAAATATCAATATTAAGAAGTATTATTTAAAATATTAATTTTGTCATTATAAAAATTAATAAACAAAATATGATTATTAATTTGTATATATACTTGTGACTTGTTTATGTTCTTTGCGGACGACATATATAGTGCTTATAGACTAGTATAGGGCTAATTGTTAAGCTAGAGTTATGACGAGCTAGATACCTTGGAATCAAAAGCCTTAATTAGTAGAACTGACCAAGACAAAGACAACATGCCACTAAATTGAGTATTTATAGTGGCAATGCTCATGCTAAGAAAGGATAGAATACGCACTACTGATAATTACTACTCTCTCAGTTTCTTACAACATTCACAATAGTTTTTTCAATAGACTCTCTGTCTCTATATTTAAAAAATATATCTATTGGGTCCCGATATTTCTTCTACTGGGTCGGACGGATTGGGCCTCCCCATTTAATTAGCCTAGTGGACCTTTACTATTAAGTCGTATAATCATTGGGCTTGACCTTCACCCTGTTTTTATTGCCTCTCCTTAATATTGGGCTGGGTCAAGTGGCCGGTCCATAAGACCTTTTAATATCTAAGACTTTGACTGGTAATGATGAAAGAAGGAGAGCAGTTGACCAAAGGTCTGCAGATCATTAATGTGGATGGGATTTTATCCGGCCGACGGCAGAAACAGTGGAAAAAAGGTGACAACCTGCATGCACACGGCTGAGACGATAGAGAAGCAGGGGGCTGTGTCAGATCGTGGTTGGTGGCACAAAAACCGAGGATGAGAGTATAACCTAGCAAGGAAGTCTCCTAACAAAAGGTACGCATACACTTTTCATCTAGCTCATGACACTAGACATTTTACATCCTCCATTGTTAAACCTTGAACGCCTGTATTGACTCTCACGCCGGAGCTATTCCCCGACGGTCCAGCCGTCAAGCTTTTGGTGTTGATCGTGTTTACTGTGCAGGATTAAGACGTCTTACGTGATTGGGACGTCATCAAAGATCTTGGCGTTAACATTGGCGCTAGAAGGAGGGCTGAGTTCTAGTGTTCCAGGGTTTTCAATCACAAATATTCATTTGTTCCACGCTCTCAAAGATGGGGAAGAGCAGAGCAGACATGCCTGAGGGACAATCGATGACTGTTGGTGATTCACCACCACGAGTTTCTGTTAGAGATCGTTTGGGACCCACACAAAGTGCTCATGCTAGCACGGCCTCCAAGCGATCACATGGAGATTCTCGTCCAAGGGCCGTAGGCAAAGCTAAGAGAAAGTTAATCTTCACGACGGATAAAGAGTCCGGTCACGGCCGGAAACAGCTAGACCACGACGAGAAGACCTCCCGATTGGCTAAGATGGCGGAAGAGGCAGATAGGGCCATGAAGTCACTCATGAAGCAGAGGCAGGATATAGCTGAGCAGATGTCCCGGATGGAAGAGTTGAGGGATGAAGCGTCCAGTTATGTTCAGTCCGAAAGGCGTGTGCATCGCAGCGGGAAGGAACCGGTTCATTCGGAACATGGGATTCAAAGCCAGCATCGGGAGAGAAAAAGATCGAGGAGCCCCGCTCCTCGAAGATCGAAGGAAGCGCTCCGTCGTGACGTCCCTATGGGGCAGATCCGAAGTGATAGGAAAGGCCGGTCCAGAGAACGAACTCCAGAGAGCATGAAAAAGGCACTCATTGTCGCGCACTCTCACCATAGTCGTCAGACCCAGGGGCAAAGCAGATCTCGGGGCCTTACGCCCGAAAGTCGGGTACTTCGCTCAGAGGACTGCCGTCGTGAGAGTCCTTCGAAGATTGGGGGTATTATGGTTAACGACCGATCTACTCAAAAAAGGAGAGAGCCGTCGGAGAAGGAGGTGTCGTCACAGCCGGAAGGAGTAGAATACCTCGTAAAAGAGCTGAAGGCTCTTCAAAAGCAGTTATCCGAGGTCCAGCAAGTAAAGGATACTCCGGGAAAGAAAGCATCCCCATTTTCCTCGGATATTCTTAAGGAGAAGGCGGACACCTCTAAGAAGTTGCCTCACATGGAAAGTTACGATGGTTCGGGAGATCCTTACGACCATAGCCAAGCATTCGACCAGTTAATGGACTACTATGATTTCACTGACGCTGCTAAATGTCACATGTTCGTTACGACATTGAGAAAGGATGCGAGGCAGTGGATGGAGACTTTACCAGCAGATTCAATTTCGTCATGGTCCGAACTCTGCGACAAGTTCCACGCTCGTTTTGGGAGTAACCGAAGGAGAGGGAAGCCCACGGGCTCCCTGGCACAGGTCAGGCAGTACACCAACGAATCTTTGGGTCAGTATGTGAAACGGTTCCGAGAGGCCGTTGGTCAGGTATTTGATTTGAACGATCTCCAAGCTGTGGGATTATTTCAGAACGGTTTGGACTTAGTGAAGTCGAAGAAGCTGGTGAAGAAGCTGATGTTCAATCATCTGAAGAGCTTGGCAGAGGCATTCGATAAGGCAGAAGGTTATATCGTTGTGGAGGAGGCCATGAGTAGCTTGAGACGTTCCTCTTCGGAGCAGGTGAAGGAGGCAGATGTCCCTAAAACCCAGCTTGATCAGAAGAAGACGGGGGGGTATAATGATAGATCGGAGAGCCGTTCCAAGAAGTTCAACAACTCATGGCGACAAGGAGATACTCGTCCGCCTGCTTCCGCCCCGAAGGTGAATAAGGTTTATACCAAACTGAACACAGACAGGTTGGTGATTCTAGACCAAATCCGGAACCAGCCGT
Source organism: Panax notoginseng (assembly GCA_016801055.1). Classification (NCBI taxonomy): domain Eukaryota; kingdom Viridiplantae; phylum Streptophyta; class Magnoliopsida; order Apiales; family Araliaceae; genus Panax; species Panax notoginseng. Next base: position 160,357,275 of record CM029012.1, on the reverse strand, counting down.
TCTTTGAGCCACCGAGGGACAACTATAGGACAGGGCAGGGTAACTCTCGAAAATATTGTAACTATCATCAAGCTACAGGCCATGGCACCAACGAATGTTGTAATCTGAAGGATTTCGTGGAAAGAAAGATCCAAAGCGGTCTGTTAGTCCAATATGTGGCCGAAAAGAACCAACAAAGTGTCGACCGCACCGTTCAAACAGTTCAAACGAATCCTCCTGTACAGCCCGCACCGAACCCGCCACCAAGGCATGTCATTGACGTAATAACAGGGGGAACGTCTGGAAAGTTGGTAGGAAGAAAGAGAAGGGGGTATCTGGATTCGGTTATGTCCGTATCAGGTGCCTCTCCAAAGATGGATAGACCCTTTCCCGGAACTATTATATCCTTTACGGATGCAGACTATCCTTTGGAGCCCATTGATCCACATGAAGGGGCGTTAGTGATCACCGCGCAAGTAGGCTCGGTGGACATGAAACGTATGATGATAGATAATGGGTCTTCAGTGGATATTCTGTAAGCCCACGCATATCAAAGAATGCATCTTGAAGGGCGAAAAATGGAAGTTGGGCAGGAGGCTCCTCTGTATGGCTTCAGCAACGATCCGGTCAAAGTTGCTGGCACTATCGAGCTCCCGGTGGTCTTCGGCACAGCCCCGCAATAGACAGAAATAATGTGTAAATTCTATGTTGTGCATGTAGATTCGGCTTACAACGCCATACTGGGAAGACCTACGCTGACGGCTCTCCAAGCCGTGACTTCTATCCCTCATTTCAAAATCAAGTTCCCTACAGCGCACGGGGTCGGAGAGGTGGCTGGAAACTTGGATCTAGCCTGACGCTGTTATCGAAATGCGTGCATCTCTTCCGGAGTAGGGGTCAGCAAGCAGAAACAAACCATGACAATTAAGATTGAGCCCTTCACGGAAGGCAGTTCCGAGTCATTGGTAACACCTGCAGGGGAGACGGAGGAGATTGAGTTGATCCTTGGGAAAGCAGACAAGACGGTGAAAATCGGTTTGGGTCTACCAGAACCTCTTCGGACAAATCTTACGGAACTCCTTCGCTGCTATGCGGACATTTTTGCATGGGAACCAAAGGACATGCCTGGGATTAGCAGAAAGGTCGCTGAGCACCGATTGGAGGTAGATCCCTCGAAGAAGCCTGTTCGGCAAAAGAGACGGATCTTCGCACCCGAGCGACAGAAGATAATTGACGAAGAGATCGCCTAGCTGTTGGCCGCTGATTTTATTTTTGAAATCGACTACCCACAGTAGATGGCCAATGTAGTATTGGTGCAGAAGCAGAACCAGAAATGGCGAGTTTGCATTGATTACACCGACCTAAATAAAGCTTGTCCGAAGGACTTTTATCATTTGCCCCGTATTGATCAACTTATTGATGCGACTTCAGGGTATGCCCTACTAAGCTTTATGGATGCTTTTTCAGGTTATCATCAAATATCTATGTGCAGGGAAGATATCCCGAAGACAGCATTCATTACACACCGTTCGGTATACGCCTATAGGAAGATGACCTTTGGCCTTATAAATGCTGGAGCAACCTACCAAAGAATGATGAATTTTATCTTCCACAAGCAGCTGGGAAAGAATATGGAGGTTTATGTGGACGACATGATCGTTAAAAGCATGCAGGTTCAGAAACATTTGGATGATCTGGAGGAATGTTTTCAGACTGTCCGACATCACAAATTGAGGCTTAATCCCGCAAAATGTACCTTCGGCCTCGGTGCGGGAAAGTTCTTGGGGTATCTGGTCAGTCAGAGGGGCATCGAAGCTAATCCAGAGAAAATTCAGGCCGTCCTTGACATGAAGACTCCTCAATCGTTTAAAGACGTCCAACGTCTGACCGGTAGGATTGCAGCTCTGAGGAGGTTCATGTCCAGATCCGCAGAGAGGTGTCTACAATTTTTCGACACACTGAAGGGGCCGAAGAATGCGAAGACTTTCCAATGGACTTCGCCCTGTGAAGAAGCCTTCCAAGGCATAAAGACCTATCTGTCCTCTGCTCCCCTATTGGTAAAACCTACTCCGAAAGAGACCTTGTATCTCTACCTTGCAGCGAGTTCCTTAGCCGTTGGAGCGGTGCTGATTCGGGAGATCAGTGGAAAGCAGCACCCGGTCTATTACGTCAGTCACATCCTACGAGACGCCGAAACCAGGTATCCAAATATTGAAAAAATTGCCTTTGCTTTAGTAATTGCTAGCCGAAAGCTTCGGCAATACTTTCAGGGTAGGCTCTTTCGTCTACACAGATCAACCACTGAAGAAGGTAATGGCTAAGCCAGAGGTTTCGGGGAGATTGGCAGCATGGACCATGGAATTGTCCCAGTTTTTCCTTGAGTACCATCCCCGAACCGCTATCAAGGGACAAGCTTTGGCCGATTTTGTGGTAGAATGTTCCTTCACCGAAGCAGATGCCGAGTTACAGGAAGCGGGGACATCTGATCGAACTGTTACATTTCTTCAGCACGGTCAGAATGCATGGACACTGTATGTAGATGAGTCTTCCACGATAAATGTCAGTGGAGCAGGGATTATTCTGACCAGTCCGGAGGGGTTCAAGGTACAACAAGCTATTAGATTCGGGTTTAAGGCAACTAACAACGAGGCCGAGTATGAGGCAGTGTTAGCTGGGGTTCGGCTAGCGAAGAGTCTAGAAGTCCAGAAACTAATTATTTATAGTGACTCTCAGTTGGTCGTCAAGCAGTTATCGGGAGAATATGAAGCCCGGGGAACGAGGATGATCAGGTATTTGGCAGAGTTGAAAGACAGACTCCGATACTTTGCTTTTCACGAATTTTAAGGCATAGAGCGTAACGATAATTCCATTGCCGATGCCTTATCAAAGTTAGCCACTACAGATGCTATCATTTTCAATGGGTCAGTCTATCTGGAGGTCTTACAGCAGCCGAGTGTTCAACATGACTCGGTGATGTGTATCGAGCGATCTGACTGCTGGATGACTCCCTACATCAATTATTTGGCAGATGGCGTCCTTCCTTCGGATCAGATGTTAGCAAAAAAGGTCAAATACAAAAGTGCCAACTTCATTCTTATTGACGGGGATCTTTATCGGAGGGCATTTTCGTCACCATTATTGAAATGTCTGGTCCCGTCCGAAGCAGAGTACGCCCTTCGGGAAGTTCATGAGAGCATCTGCGGTGATCACATGGCGGCTAAGTCGCTGGCATACAAAGTTCTTCGGCAGGGGTATTACTGGCCAACGATCTTCAAGGAAGCTACGGAATACGTGAAAAAATGTGATAAATGTCAGCTCAACAGTCCGATCCCACATCAGCCACCGGAAGAGCTATACTCGATTCTATCTCCTATACCCTTCGCTGTCTGGAGGGTTGATATATTGGGTCCGTTACCGAAGGCTAAAGGGCAGGTCAGCTTCGTCATCGTCGCCATTGATTATATGACCAAATGGGTCGAGGCGAAACCACTTCGGCTGATAACGGAACAGGAGTGTCTGAAATTTATGAAAGAATCTGTAGTGTTTCGCTTCGGGATCCCTCAAGTGGTGATATCAGACAACGGACGCCAGTTTCTGGGATCAAAATTTGAAGGCTTTCTGAAGGAACTGGGAGTCCAGCACAGGAAGACTTCAGTGGCTCATCCACAGTCAAATGGGCAGGTCGAGGTGACTAATAGAACACTTCTAAACGGGATCAAGCGCAGATTGGATGAAGCCAAAGGAAGATGGCCGGAAGAGCTGCTCAGCGTATTGTGGGCTTATAGGACTACACCGAGGACAACAACAGGAGACTCGCCCTTCAGACTGGCCTATGGCACTGATGCCTTAGTCCCAGTTGAGATTGGATCTCCAAGTCTTCGAGTTAGTCAGTTCAGAGAGATCTACAATGACGAGGGACTAAAGGCCAACTTGGACCTGTTAGAAGAAGTCAGAGAAGTAGTTTTGATTAAACTTGCAGCCTACCAAAGGAGAGTTGCCAAGCATTACAACAAAGGGGTAAAGCTCCGAAGATTTGAGGTGGGAGACCTCGTTCTCAGAGAGGCCGAAGCATCTACACCGCAGAACACGGGGAAGTTGATGCCGAACTGGGAAGGACCGTACGAAGTAGCCGAAGTACCAAAGCCCGGGACGTATCGATTGAAGGCATTGGATGGATCCGAAATTAAGAACACGTGGCACGCAGGCAGGCTCCGAAAGTACTTTCAATAGAAACTAAGTCAGTCCACTGGGAGTCTGTACATAACCGTTCATCATCAATAAAAAGTCACTTTTTTCACAACTGATCTTCACATTTGTCCTAAGGTCGCAGTGGAGTAAGGAGGTATGGTAGGACTCGCTGGCCATTCGATGGCAGCTAATTTATTTGATACCTCGCGTGGTAGTCAAATCCTGGATCCTATATTGTTTTTTACCAAGGGTGGTAAAATCAATGGCCACCGAAGTATGGAGGTATGGTAGGACTCGCTGGCCATTCGATGGCAGCCAATTTATTTGATACCCCGCGTGGTAGTCAAATCCTGGATCCTATATTATTTTTTACCAAGGGTGGTAAAATCAATGGTCACCGAAGTATGGAGGTATGGTAGGACTCGCTGGCCATTCGATGGCAGCCAATTTATTTGATACCCTGCGTGGTAGTCAAATCCTGGATCCTATATTGTTTTTTACCAAGGGTGGTAAAATCAATGGTCACCGAAGTATGGAGGTATGGTAGGACTTGCTGACCAGTCGATGGTAGCCTCTTCGGTAGGTGGTCCTTATGACTTCGTCAGGCCCTTCACGGCATTTACCTCACACTTTGGTAACGAATAAATATTCTTTTCCTTTATCACTATTACCAATTTTTTTCTAAGTGTTGAGTTCGGAAGGCCACTTTCTTTAACTTCATCTTATCTGTTATACGACTCACCTAATTGTTGATTGACAGTTTAAAGTTAAAACCACGAAGGAGCTTGTACATTTTTCAAGATTGAATCAATATTGAAACATTGATAAACAGTAAATACACCGAAGTCACAAGGAATAATGTTGATATTTTATTTATATAATATTGTTTACAAAAAGATAGAAGCTTTTCAAAGATCCTACAGCTAAGGGAAAGAGAACCATCTTCAGGGATCAGCTTCGTCGTCCGAAGAGTCCAGAAGGGTCGGGTCAACCTCGGTAGCGACAAGTCTTGCCTTGTCTTTGCTTCGGCATTCATTGTATCCATCCGAGAACATTTGGACGATCTCCTCGTTCAACTCGGCAGATTTCCGGTATTCTTGTTGAACTTCTCTCCGAAGATCTCCGGTTAGAGGAGGACCCAAATCCCTTAAAGCCCGAAGTTCACGGAGCTCCTCTTCGAGCTTTGCCCGCTTCTTCAGATGTCTCAAATCCCTGGCCTCAAGATCATGTACTTGTACAGCCAAGCTCTTATTGGTCTTCACCATCGTTTCGTTCTTCCCAACAAGAACCTCGTTCCGGTGAACCAGGTCTATGTTCGTAGTAACGGTCAGTTGGTGGGTGGCCTCGGCTGTCTCCAGCTTCTCTTTTAGGTTATTTACATCCTTCTGGAGGCCTTCATTATTGAGCAGAGTGGTACCATGGGCCCTTCTCTCTCTCTCCAGAGTCGAAGCCAGAATGGCCTTCTCTCGCCTAGCTGCATCTTCTTCAGCTTCGGACTCTTTGTATCGGGGAAGAAGCCTCCCGAAGACAGCATTGGCCTACAGACATTCAAAGATAACCGGTAAATTATTAGAAGGAACAAATAATCTCCAAATATTTCAAATTGAATAAACTCACCTTGGCGTGGTAACTCATGCCTTCTTCGATTAAATCCCTGATTGAGCTGTTCCCGAACCGGTGGTCATCAGTCTCCCGGACAAAGGATTCGAACAGCTGGAACGGGAAGTTGGCATTAAACTTCGGCCATATGGTGGGAGAAGATGCAGCTTCTCGCTCGAAGGCGGAAGAAGAAGATCTTGTTGAAAAGGGGATTGATGGTTCGGGGGGCGGTGGCGGTTGATCTTCGGAAGGTTGCTTCCTTTTACGAGACAGAAGTGGAGACTCGGTTGGGTTTTCGAGCTCGTCTTCGGAAACGTGGATAGGGATAATGATAGGAGGATCGACCGCAGCAGGAGGAACCCGAAGCTCATCGGCGGACAGAGGAACCACTTTGGTCTTTCTCTTTTTGATCCGAAGAGCTTGTTTCCGCTCGTTAGCAGGCATGTCGATCAGACTCGCTGCAGAAGCAGGCTGAGATCCTTGAAGATTTGTCCAGACTTTTCGAACAGCCCTCTTCTTCTGACGAGGTCGGCTAGGTTCCTCCGCAGTTTCGGATCCATGGAGGACTTCCTCGTCAGGGGTTTCCGAAGTCGGAGGTCCTTCCTGTGGGGTGTCGGTGAGGGATGATGACGATTTACCCGAAAGGAATTTATCCAATTCCCTTCGGTCGATCGATGTTGGCTTTATCAAGGACAATTTATGGTCATATAACCATGCTTGTTTGCTCAAGAGTCCGAAGCTCCACTCCTTCAGGGGAATCTTTTCGAGAATACTCGCCATTTCTTTAACACGCTCCTCTGGAATGTCCCCGAAGTCCGCAGAGATCCGCTCAGAGGTGGTCCATTCCGGGATAGACGGAAGTTCAGACCCCTTCACGAAAAACCATTCTCTGTGCCAACCCCTGTTGCTCGAAGGAGTATCCATCAAAGATCGCTTCTCGAACTTGGCGTTGGGCTTGGGGGACTGTTTGCTCAGCACTTTGAAACCCCGTTCCCGAGACTTCCCAGCAGAGAAGAGAGTAAAAAAAGAATCAACTGTTGGGGGTATCCCCAACTCATAACAGAACGCTATGAAGGCCAGGATATGGATGTATGAATTTGGCACCAGTTGGGCGAAACCCACTCCGATAAATCCCAGCAGGGTAGCAAGGAAGGAATGAAGAGGGAATCTGACTCCCTTCTCTAGAACAGTCACCGGTACGGCAGTCCACCCGTCCGGTCGTTGGTACATCCGTTCATGCAGTGCCGGAGCCCTCACCAGGTGGGTGTCTGGAATCTGGTACCGACTTCTGATGGCACGCAGCTCGATCTCGGTGATGATGGAAGGAGTATTGGCGTGAGGATATTGTTCTTCACTCTCAAAGAACATTAAATTGACAGTCATCATTACGAATTTGAAAGGATACGTCCGGGTTAACCTTCAGATATTGGGCCCTTTGGACTTTCCTTTTGGACTGTTTTCGCCCTTCACCAGGTGGACATTGGTAGGTTACTTTTGGGGCCTATGTCAACCCTGTTGGGTCTCATGACCTCTTGGGCCGCTTATAGTTCTTTATTAAATATTCTATTTAATAAAAAACTAGGGGGCAATGTTGGGTCCCGATATTTCCTCTACTGGGCCGGACGGATTGGGCCTCCCCATTTAATTAGCCTAGTGGACCTTTACTATTAAGTCGTATAATCATTGGGCTTGACCTTTACCCTGTCTTTATTGCCTCTCCTTAATATTGGGCTGGGTCAAGTGGCCGGTCCATAAGACCTTTTAATATCTAAGACTTTGACTGGTAATGATGAAAGAAGGAGAGCAGTTGACCAAAGGTCTGCAGATCATTAATGTGGATGAAATTTTATCCGGCCGACGACAGAAACAGTGGAAAAAAGGTAACAACCTGTATGCACACGGCTGAGACGATAGAGAAGCAGGGGGCTGTGTCAGATCGTGGTTGGTGGCACAAAAACCGAGGATGAGAGTATAACCTAGCAAGGAAGTCTCCTAACAAAAGGTACGCATACACTTTTCATCTAGCTCAGGACACTAGACATTTTACATCCTCCATTGTTAAACCTTGAACGCCTGTATTGACTCTCACGCCGGAGCTATCCCCCGACGGTCCAGCCGTCAAGCTTTTGGTGTTGATCGTGTTTACTGTGCAGGATTAGGACGTCTTACGTGATTGGGACGTCATCAAAGATCTTGGCGTTAACAATATCAATAAATCAGTATCCAACAGTTTCATTATCCTTATAGAATTCTCTATTTTAATCCTTATATATGATTTGACTCATCAGGGTGAGGGAATCAAACGAGCGTTCCCTATTTATGTAAAATAATATTTCACATCCTATTTATTGTAATTTTATGTTGGTTAAAGGATCTTATCTCACTTAATTGCTGATTTGAGTATGCCTATGAAATTTACTCATTTTTATTTTTTAAACAGAGGATTTAGAGAACTATAAAAAAAATTAAAAATCAGTCAAATTTTGATTTTGATCATTTTTGTAAAAAATATTACTACTAATTATAAATTTTATTGTTTTATAATTAAAATAATGTTGTTTTAGTTCTCATAAACACATAATGATCGTTGCATAATTTAATTACTAGCAATATATATTTTTAAATTAAAATAATTATAATTTTTAAATTCAAACAACAATTACTTTTAAATAAAAAATAGTTATAACGTTCAAAACATGATTTGACTGTTGGAACTTTCAAATTTTAACTTTTAAATTTTAAATTTTAAATTTCAAAATTTAATATTTAAGGAATCAATATTAAAAACCTGTTGGATACATAGTGAAAAAATTGAATCCCTATCTTACAGAATGACCTAATAGCACTGCAGAGTAGGGATAGAGATAAAGAAACTGTTGTGAATGCTCTTAGAGCATTAACAACAGCTTCTTAATCAATTCTCTATTCCCAATTTTAAAGAATACATTAACAAATTAAATTATTATCGAATAATTTTTTTATCCTTATTTGACTTTCTATTTTAATCCTTATATAAGATTTTACTCCCTAGTGTGAGTGAGTCAAAAGACCATTATCTATATATACAAAATGTTATTTCACACCCTCATTTAAATGGATAACTCATCAATCATACACATCTTGACATTTTTTTACTATTTCATTTTAAAATTATAAACTTAATATTGACTTATTTTTTTAAAATTAATTTCAAACGTATTCAAATTTAAAATTGATATAAATTTGTTTAATTTATGCCAATATAATTATAAATATTATAAAAGTACTATTAATTATAAAATTTATTATTTTCAAAATTTAAATGAATCATATTAAATTTAAATTTAAAAATATCTCAAATTAACTTTTTAAAAGTTAATATTGATCTTATGTACATTTGCAACTACAATTCATTCAATACTCACTCCATAAATTACTTAAAATTCAAAATAAAATAAAAATTATTTTACAGTAAAATATAATTGATAAATTATACTCTCTTTTATAAATTATAAGAATATTATTAATTTGATATTTTGACTGTTGGAATTTTTAAATTTCAAATTTTATTATTTAAGAAATTAATATAAGGAACCTGTTTTGTACATAGTGAAAAAAATCGAATCCCTATTTTGCATAATGACCCAATAGTATTGCAAAGTAGGGATAAAGATAAAAAAATTGTTATGAATTGAAATTTAACTAAGCACACTTAGAAGGGGGGGTTGAATAAGTGTAGGAGCAATCTATGACCAATTTTTAAAAACTATTAATTTCAGGCTACTATAAAAATAGAAATCAGCTTGCTGAATTAATATAGCCTTTTAAATAAAATACTTGATGTAAAAGAATTATCTTAATATAGTGCAAGTAGTCAAATTAAGATAATTAAGTAACTTATGTTGTAACGACCCCAAAATAGGTCCATTCCATCCAACCTATTCTGAGTCGCCAAATACATGGTACAGAAAATAACTACAACTTTATTACAACAATTATCGTGCAAAATACAACAACACATACGCTGTGAGTTTGGATACAAATTTATACCAAATGTGACTCATGTTCCAACCGTGGACATCACCTCACAATGACACCTTACATAAAGGTATAGTCAAAAACTGTTTTAGAAATTAGAATCTTTGAGAAGTGCTCAAGGAAACCTTCGTACATGGGAGGCCATGCGTCTAGGTTATGATAGATATCATATGGCCACAGAATTATCCTTGGTTGACCCAATAGACCCCAAAGAAAAACGAGAAGATTACTATCATATTCTTCCCAATGGCGAGTCTTCTCTTGACATATCATTATCTCTACTGTCTCTAATTGAGAATTATACTTCAAACAAACACCAAGATTATATAGGTAGTGCTCGTATATATACTCAGCAAGTAGATGAGCACATCCCTGTCTTATGATGACACGAGGTTGTATGTCGTTAGACATCTTGTATGATAGTGGCAAACCACCCTTCCAACGTTGGGTACACCTTACCCTATTGGATTCACCAAATAAAACTACTAAATGAACTTTTCTATACTGCTTCGGGAGAACATCCACAGCTAGAGACCACCGTTCTATTTCCCCGTTACCCTCGCTCGATCCAGCTACACTCTTATTATCTGAAAGGAATTGTGAAGCAAAAGGGTGAGCACAACTAGCTCAGTAAAGAATATCATGACTAAAGAGAATTAAATTATCTATAGCCTTCATCAATAATAAATCAGAGATTTAGAACATATGGTAAATGATAAAAATTTAAACCATAGTTGCAGCGAAACGAGCAATCCATTAGAAGAGTCAAATAGACTATAAAGTCTATTATCTTCTCCATGTTAAAAATCCATCAACAATGTTTTATCCCTGTAACATCAATCAACAATTCTGGTCCACAATCATATGAATAACTCATAATCATAACTGTAGTTCTAAATTCCTCTTCTCAGCCAGGACGAAGAAAATTTTCATCACCTATCTTTACCTGAAACATCAAAGATCATGGTTACACCAAATCATATTTCCTGTTCATAATCATACTAATAACTTCATCTTTGCACTACGGCCAAAGATATTCATTTGTATCACCAGTTGGACATGTTTATCTCAACATCTGTTCATCTTTGCACTACTGGCCAAAGATATTCAACAACATGTCATCTTTACACTACGGGCCAAAGATATTCATCAACAATTCATCTTTGCACTACAGGCCAAAGATATTCATCAATATTTCATCTTTGCACTACAGGCCAAAGATATTAATATCTCAAAGAAATATATAATCATTTCAGAATTTATATAAACAATAATTATAACCATGTTGATCAATTCACCTTTGCACTTAAGCTAAAGATATTCACTTATAAATTTAATGGTCATGATTATACCAATCAACAATTCAACTTTGTACTACTGGCCAAAGATAACCCATAGTCATGATCATACCAAAAATCTACCCATCTTTACACTCAAGTCAAAGAGAAATATCATCATTAGGGTTATAAAAATGTTATATATAATAATAAAAATAATATGATCAACATCTAGTTTTAATCTCAGGAGTAATATTCGTAAATCAACTATAATTTGGTTAGAAAAAGAAACCAATTTTTATCGTGAATAGTAACTCGTGAATAGTAACTCATAAATAGTAACTCGTGAATAGTAACTCATAAATAGTAAACCCGACACAAAAAGGTAGAAATTCTACAATAAAATCCATACCAGTATTTCGGTATAATGATATTGAAAGAATAATATTTCTTAAGCTTATAAACAATTTATTTTAATTGTTTACACTTTACTAAATAATGCATTTAATCATTCTAAAATACCAAACTCATAAGATTTTATCACCAATAATCAAAACCCTCATAAAAAATCTGAATATACCTCATATAGGATTTTCAAAGTCATAGAATCCTATTTTTCAATTTTCTTACTTCACAAAACATATTTAATTCATTTACTCATAACTAGACTATTTTCATGAAAAATACCAAATCAGTTCTAAAAATATTTCTTTTATGAGATTTAGCATAATATAGTCCCATAGTGAACATATATTTTGTGACAACCCCAAAATAGGTCCATTCCATCCAACCCATTCTGAGTCGTCAAATACATGGTACAGAAAACAACTACAACTTTATTACAACAATTATCGTACAAAATACAACAACACATATGCTGTGAGTTTGGATACAAATATATACCAAATGTGACTCATGTTCCAATCGTAGACATCACCTCACAATGACACCTTACATAAAGGTATAGTCAAAAACTATTTTAGAAATTAGAATCTTTGGGAAGTGCTTAAGGAAACCTTCGTACATGGGAGGTCATGCTTCTAGGTTGTGATAGATATCATATGGCCACAGAATTATCCTTGGTTTACCCAAAAGACCCCAAAGAAAAACGAGAAGATTACTGTCATATTCTTCCCAATGGTGAGTCTTCTCTTGACTTATCATTATCTCCACTGTCTCTAATTGAGAATTATACTTCAAACAAATACCAAGATTATATAGGTAGTGCTCGTATATATACTCAGCAAGTGGATGAGCACATCCCTGTCTTATGATGACACGAGGTTGTATGTCGTTAGACATCTTGTATGATAGTGGTAAACCACCCTTCCAACGTTGGGTACACCTTACCCTATTGGATTCACCAAATATAACTACTAAATGAACTTTTCTATACTGCTTCGGGAGAACATCCACAGCTAGAGACCACCGTTCTATTTCCCCGTTACCCTCGCTCGACCCAGCTACACTCTTATTACCTGAAAGGAATTGTGAAGCAAAAGGGTGAGCACAACTAGCTCAGTAAAGAATATCATGACTAAAGATAATTAAATTATCAATAGCCTTCATCAATAATAAATCAGAGATTTAGAACATATGGTAAATGATAAAAATTTCAACCATAGTTACAGCGGAACGAGCAATCCATTAGAAGAGTCAAATAGACTATAAAGTCTATTATTTTCTCCATGTTAAAAATCCACCAACAATATTTTATCCCTGTAACATCAATCAACAATTCTGGTCCACAATCATATGAATAACTCATAATCATAACTGTAGTTCTAAATTCCTTTTCTCATCTAGGACGAAGATAATTTTCATCACCTGAAACATCAAACATCATGGTTATACCAAATCACAGTTCCTGTTCATAATCATACTAATAATTTCATCTTTGCACTACGGGCCAAAGATATTCATCAACAAGTCATCTTTGCACTACAGGCCAAAGATATTCATCAACAGTTCATCTTTGCATTACTGGCCAAAGATATTCATCTACAATTCATCTTTGCACTACATGCCAAAGATATTCCTCAACAATTCATATTTGCACTACAGGCCAAATATATTCATATCTCAAAGAAATATATAATCATTTCAGAATTTATATACACCATAATTATAACCATGTTAATCAATTCATCTTTACACTTAAGCTAAAGATATTCAATTGTAAATTCAATGGTCATGATCATACCAGTCACAATTCAACTTTGCACTACAGGCCAAAGAGAACCCTAGTCATGATCATACCAATAATCTACCCATCTTTACACTCCAGTGAAAGAGAAATTCAACATCAGGGTTATAAAAATGTTATATATGATAATAAAATCAATATAATCAACATATAGATTTAATCTCAAGAGTAATATTCATAAATCAACTATAATTTGGTTAGTAAAAGAAACCAATTTTGTCGTGAATAGTAACTCGTGAATAGTAACTCGTGAATAGTAACTCGTGAATAGTAATACCGACTCAAAAAGGTAGAAATTCCACAATAAAATTCATACCAATATTTCGGTATAATGATATTGAAAGAATAACATTTCTTAAGCTTATAAACAATTTATTTAAATTGTTTACACTTTACTAATTAATGCATTTAATCATCATAAAATGCCAACTCTTAAGATTTCATCATCAATAACCAAAACCCTCATCAAAAATCTGCATATACCTCATATAGGATTCTCAAGCCATAAAATCCTATTTTCCAATTTTCTTACTTCACATAACATATTTAATTCATTTTCTCATAACTAGACTATTTTTATGAAAAATACCAAATCCGTTCCAAAAATATTTCTTTTCTGAAATTTAGCATAATATAGTCCCATAGTGAACATATATTTTTCTCAGAATTTTTAAAAGTCATTTACTATTTTTCATATGGCCAAAATAGCCGAATATTTAGACATTTATCAAAAATTGTACTTTTATCTAAAAATTCTGAAATTCACAGAGTATACTCCTTTCATATACATGTACTCCCAATAAAAATTTCATCAATTTTGGAGTTAACCACAAGAAATTATAAGCAGTTACTTTTAAAATAGTCTTTTCTCATAAAATTCATAACTCTCAATCTATACATCCAAAAATCACCATTTTTGGACACAATCAAGAAAACTCATCAAAATATCATTTCAAATTTTTCCAGAATTTTTGAAGTTCAGAAAAATTACGAAACTGAAAAACATAACAACTCTTAAAATCCATTACTATCCCTTACTATCCCTTACTATCCCTTACTATCCCTTACCTCAAAAGAGCAGTACTTCTGACTGGATATCGGATATGATGCTGAAGGAAACTTGCACTGATGAATAGTAACTCACCAAGTATCTAAATACTCATAAAATACACTCAATAATCTAGAGAGAGAAAGAGAGAAAGCTTATGTTTCTGGTGTGATTTTCAATTCTAACTTAGCCCTCTATTTATAGGAAAATTTTGGTAGGTTTGACCTGCAACCTGATGGCTTTACCTGCTACTATTCCCACCCACCACATTTGAAATATAATTCAGCACATTTCTTCACCAACCACAAGTGGGGCCCACCAATTCTAGAATTTTTCACCAAAATGATTAACTCCGAAAATTCAACAATTTCTAAACCAGTCATCTCGTAAAATTCATAACAAATCATACGTTCATTTTTAACGGTTCAAAATTTGTGGACATATACTCAACTTATATATGTATAACATATCCAAAAATTACCACGATTCAACGGTCGGATTAAAAATTATAACCCCCGCAAAATATCTCAAAAACCCTGATTTTTAATACCTCCATTCCGACAAAAATACTGATAAAAATCTCAACATTAACTCCTTCATTTTTAACCACAAAAATATATCCCTCATTTATATCCACATAAAATAAATATTTTCTTATCATATAAATCAATAATTAATTATTCACAAATAATATTACAGAATCACATTTATGACAACCAGACCGTTCCCTGGAAAGAGGGGGCTTTCCAATAAGGATTTCTCCTTACTAACGCGCAATTAGATGACCAAACCTCTCCTTAGACAGAACTTTCTAGACATTGCCAATCATGCTATCTAATAATATTATTCAAATAATATGAATTATTGATCTGATAATAGAAAATACTGTGCAGCAACAATTATTGAAACAACAATAATATAAAATATCAACGCAGCAATTATTGAATCAATAAAATAAAATATTGAACAGTAATTACTGTAACAATTATTGAGTAGTGCCTTCTTACGTAAGAATCAATAATTTCAAAAATACTGTGCAATACCGTGTGCTACTGTGCAATAACGCGTATTACTGTATTTTAACCACCGGGTATTCCAACAGTGTTAACGGTAACAACTACGCCGTTATTTGTAAAAACTCAAATTTGTCGTTTTCCTTCACCCGACAGTTATTCGTTATGGGACCCACAAATAGCTGCGCCGTCGTACAAATATTCTCCGACTGAAAGAATATTCCACGACCAAACGAATATTCCCCGACAACAATGATTATTTTATAACCACTTGCTTATTTTGAAAAAAAAAATTCATATTTCACCCATAACTTTAAAATTTTATCAATTTAACCATTTACTGAATAGAAAAATTGAATACTTTTATTTCATAAAATTCGGGGTCTTACATATTTTTCTCAGAATTTTTAAAAGTCATTTACTATTTTTCATATGGCCAAAACAGCTGAATATTTAGATATTTATCAAAAATTATACTTTTGCCCAAAAATTTTGAAATTTATAGAGTATACTCCTATCATATTCATGTACTCCCAATAAAAATTTTATCAATTTTGGAGTTAACCACAAGGAGTTATAAGCGGTTACTTTTAAAATAGTCTTTTCTCATAAAATTCATAACTCTTAATCTATACATCCAAAAATCACCATTTTTGGACACAATCAAGAAAACTCATCAAAATATCATTTCAAATTTTTCCAGAATTTTTGAAGGTTAGAAAAATTACGAAACTGAAAAATATAACAACCCTTAAAATCTCTTACTATCCCTTACCTCAAAAGTGCAGTATTTCTGACTGGAATGCAAAGCCGAAGGAAACTTGCACTGAATAGCAACTCTCAAAGTATCTAAATACTCACAAAATATGCTTCATAATATAGAGAGAGAAAGAGAGAAAGCTTATGTTTCTGGTGTGATTTTCAATTCTAACTTAGCCCTCTATTTATAGGAAAATTTTAGTAGGCTTGACCTGCAACCTGATGGCTTTACCTGCTCCTATTCCCACCCACCATATTTGAAATATAATTCAGCACATTTCTTCACCAACCACAAGTGGGGCCCACCAATTCTAGAATTTTCCATCAAAATGATAAACTCTGAAAATTCAATAATTTCTGAACCAGTCATCTTGTAAAATTCATAATAAATCATACGTTCATTTTTAACGGTTCAAAATTTGTGGGCATATACTCAACTTATATATGTATAACATATCCAAAAATTACCACGATCCAACGGTCGGATTAAAAATTATAACTCCTGCAAAATATCTCAAAAACCCTTATTTTTAATACCTCCATTCCGACAAAAATACGGATAAAAACCTCAACATTAACTCTTTCTTTTTTAACCACAAAAATATATCCCTCGTTTATATCCACATAAAATAAATATTTCCTTATCATATGAATCAATAATTAATTATTCACAAATAATATTACAGAATCACATTTATGACAACCAGGCCGTTCCCAGGAAAGAGGGGGCTTTCCAATAAGAATTTTTCCTTACTGGTGTGCAATTAGGTGACCAAACCTCTCCTTAGACAGAACTTTCTAGACATTGCCAATAATGTTATCTAATAATATTATTCAAATAATATGAATTATTGATCTGATAATGGGAAATACTGTGCAGTGACAATTATTGAACAACAATAATATAAAATTTCAACGTAGCAATTATTGAATCAATAAAATAAAATATTGAACAGTAATTACTGTAACAATTATTGAGTAGTGCCTTCTTACGTAAGAATCAATAATTTCAAAAATACTATGCAATACCGTGTGCTACTGTGCAATAACGCGTATTACTGTATTTTAACCACCGGGTATTCCAACAGTGTTAACGGTAACAACTACGCCGTTACTTATAAAAACTCAAATTTGTCGTTTTCTTCACCCGACAGTTATTCGTTATGGGGCCCACAAATAGCTGCGCCGTCGTACGAATATTCTCCGACAGAAAGAATATTCCACGACCAAACGAATATTTCCCGACAACAATGATTATTTTATAACCACTTGCTTATTTTGAAAAAAATTCATATTTCACCCTTAACTTTAATATTTATCAATTTAACCATTTACTGAATAGTAATTATAAGAAAAATTGAATACTTTTATTTCATAAAATTCGGGGTCTTACATATGTGATTTTAAAGTAAAGCAAATAATAAAATCAACACCAAGATTTTTACGTGGTTTAACTATTACCCTCTATGATAATAACCTAGTCCACGTCCAATACCAACTAGTATTGGAGACTCACTTTATTTATTTCTTTATAAATAAATACAGATGACAAAACAGATTCTAACAAAAATTAATTAACAATTAATTTCATTTGAGCTCACTTGCTCCTTGTGCACCTATGCACCCTTCAAGTACCTTTGCTTCCTTGAATCTGTTTGTAACCTCCTTTTCTAATCCACCAGGATTAAAACCTTTAGACTACACTTAGTCTAAAAAATAGAAAATTCAATACAATATAGAGGTCTATGATCAATGCAAGAATAATC
This sequence comes from Panax notoginseng, assembly GCA_016801055.1. Taxonomy (NCBI): domain Eukaryota; kingdom Viridiplantae; phylum Streptophyta; class Magnoliopsida; order Apiales; family Araliaceae; genus Panax; species Panax notoginseng. Next base: position 160,339,423 of record CM029012.1, on the reverse strand, counting down.
AATTTAACAATTAAAGGCTCAACTATATGCAATGATCAAATAGCACAATATAAATATGCAGTTAATTCTCACCAAGTATTAGCTAATAAATATCAGAAAATAAAACACTTAGATGATCATACGTTGCACAAGATAAATGTATATTGCTCAAAAATATCAGTATAGTGCAAGAGTAAATTCGTGAGTTCTATTTTTCCAAATATCAGAATACTCTTTTTAAAGCTCACCATATAATGTTACCGTTAATAAAAGATTTGTATTAATTAAATAAACGTCAATCTACAGACTTCACAACGGTAAAGCTAAGAGACCAAGTCCATATCTTTAATATATATCCATAGTAAGAGAACAGACTTTGATAGTAGAAAAAATCAAAAGACATAATAGATAATATCTTTGACTTAATCTCCTTACACAAAAGTGACGTAGAAGCAAATCAATCAATTATCTTTTCAAAGCATTAGACCCTTAAGAGTCCAAGATAATGATAATAATTTTTCTTTGAAACTCTCACACATATATCAATAAAGAATTTTCTAGCAGGTGTATGAAGTAATCATATCATAACAAATCCTTAAAAAAATCGCACATACAATAAAGTAGCTGTCATATCACAATCCACCTTTTTAGCTAACAAAACATACTGATATAAATAACCACGTGTAACATATATCAAACATAAAGAATTAATTTCTTTTGAACTAGATGATATATATTAATCTTTAGCTTTTCAAAGTAATAGAGTCCATATCTTTCATGATTGAACATATTGAGAATAGCACACTCTATAGCTGGCAGGCACAATTACTCCTTAATATCCGTTCATGCAACAATTTCAATTAAAGATGTATGCACATAATATGACCGGATACTTAAATGCATAATATTTTAAATCCATTTTTCATTTAAGACATTTAATAAAATATAATGCAATAAAATGTCCTAGAGCCTTTAAATGAAAAATCAATTACTATGCAATTGACCTTACATTGATTTTCCTAGAAAAGAGAAAATCATTCAATTTCTTGAATATCCAATCAAAGCTCTTTATCACCAAAATACCTGAAATACCATAAAACAATTTAGTACTTGAACATTTCATCATCAAAACATAAGGCTAGAATATGACTAAGTCAACATTCTCCCCCTTTTTGATGATGACAACCCAAAATTGTTTAACTCTCATAAACTCCCCCTGAATATATGCATAACATAATTAGCTCCCCCTAAATCCATGCAATAATATCAGTTCAGGATACTGAAATACGATTTTCAATAAAGTTACAAAACCCTGAAATGTGTAAACATTTCAAAACAATCCTGTTACCTGCAGTAAGTGTTAGTTCATCAAATATCAAGATATTTACTGCAAATATATCAAAGATCAAATCCCAAATGAAACAAAAGTCTTTTTGGTGAAACACACCAAACCAACATAAAATTTCAGTCTTTAAAAAATAACCCCCAGTAATTTCCAAAATTCTCCCCCTTTGTCATCAACCAAAAAGGACAGTCATTCGTCAAGCTCTACCACGGCTGCACGCTGGGCTTCACGCTGAGTGAAGTAGGGGCGATGGTTTGCACGATGGACCTTCTCAGCAATGCTCAAATCCGAAGCAAACTGTGGAGGCCAAGGAATAACAGTGGCAGGGGGAAGAGGGACATCTAAAAATTCTCCTTGATACTCAGCCAGCCAATTGCAATGCACCCACTCCGGGACAGTCAAATGTTTATGCGGCATATGCAATTTAGATCCCACATCATTGAAACGAACAGAAATAAACTCGGCCAGCTCCCCTATTTGATTACTAATAAACTTCATTTCTTGACTCAACTGACATGAATTGCGATTAAGACGTCGTTGCATTAACTCAGCCAAGGCAGTTGTTTGCACCTCAAAACCGGCTTGCAAATCAATAAACTCATCTTCAATGTTATGATACAGTTTATTGATCTCAGGTGCACCCAAAGGCAACTTACCTTTTTCCAACACAGACATTCTATTATGAAGGGCAGTCATTTCAAGTTGCATTTTTTCTTGATTACCAAGAATTACTTTCAACAAATCAACAACTTCAGGAGTGGATTGAGTAGGGGGCTGAACAGGGGATGAGGGAATTGATATTGGAGTAGCAGAATTCTCAGATGTAAGACGAACAAATTGACCATCAATTAGAGTGATACGAGAAAGCTTTAAAGTGTTGACACTGAAGGACTCATTCACAACAACAGAAAGTTCATTTTCAAAAGATATTTTAAAGTGATTGAAGATAGTGGTCAGACTAGCACTGTAAGGCAAACAGGTTTTTGTTTTTCTCAAACAACTTGTCATGTGATGGAGCAGCATGTGAGATAAATTAAAAGACAGACCTTTTAAAATCATGGCAACAATGATCAAATCTTGATAAGTAAAATCAGTACTACCACCTAAACGAGGCAAAAGATTAAACCTAACAAGATGATGAATCACACAAGCCAGGGGAGAGACATCGACAATTTTTGGAGTAAAAACATCATTCAATAAGGGATTATCCATGACAATTTTTATTTATTCCAAAGGAGAAAAGGGAAAATGAATAGCCCCTTTTCGAGTGAATGGACAATCACCAGTGAATGGAATGTTTAAAATGCTACCGAAGTCCATGACAGTGAAATACAAAGACTTTCCCTTAACAAATGAAGTATAAAACTCTCCATGACATTCCAAATTAGTATAGAACTGTTGAACTAATCTGGGATATGCAATAGAAGGAGGAAAGAGCATGGAAGAGATACCACAAGACTCAAACAAAGTTTTCAAAGGAGACTCATGAAAACAAATTTGATCCATAGATTTTTCATAAACAAATTGTTTTGGAAAAACAACAGTTCTAAACCGTACCTCATACGCATTACTTCTAAAGAAGTTTTCATGAAGATCGGAGGAAAGGTTAGGGTTTACCGAAATCGGAGGAGGTGAAGCTTCCTTTTTGGAAAACTGAGTCTGACGTCGTCGAGAGGGTCCGGTGGATTTTGTCAGTGATGGACTGAAAGTGGAAGCATCAGAAGCTGAGGAGTCCAAATACTCTTCCTCTGACGACACCGCCTTCTTCATTTTCCTTTTCTGTCGAGATGGTCCAGCAGTAGATTGAGGAGGAACAATGGTCTGGTCGTCATCGGAATCGACCATTGATCTCTTGTGTGTACGAGTTCTCATGGTGATGAAAGAGGTCAGTTGAAGAATAGAGGAGGCGAAAGAAGAGAGAGTAAAAATCAGAGAATAGAAATAGAATGGAAAGATACAAAGTATATAAAAGTAAATGAATGCATGTATCTTGTACGTCTCCCAAGATCTTACGTTCCGCAGCCAACTCGTCGTTTTAATTTTCAAAAAACATAATGATAGGCATGTACTCATACGTCTCCCAATAAACTAGGCAGCCGTCCGGTCTTTTCGGTTTCCAAAGCTAATTATAATATACTCATTGATTCCTGCGTCCATAAATTAAGTGATTTAAATTTGCAACCAAAGACATAATTATCCTAATTAGCAGTTAATATGATATATATGCAATACTAGGATAACACTAATACTAACACTAATACAAATTTTTAAAAATCATGCAGTACAGATCCCAAGTTCTGTTCCCAGCATGCAAAATCTATCTTCACTTAACGGTTTAGTAAAAATATCTACAATTTGATTTTCTGTAGGAATAAAAATTAATTTAATTAACCCTTTTGACACATTATCACGTAAAAAATGATGTCTAACTTTTATATGCTTTGTATGTGAATGTAACACAGGATTTTTAGATATATCTATAACACTTGAATTATCACAATATATAGGCACACAATCACATAATATATCAAAATCACAAAGAGTTTGACGCATCCATAATATCTGAGAACAATAACTTCCTGTAGCTAGGTATTCACCCTCAGTAGTTGAAAGAGCTACTGAAGTTTACTTTTTACTATGCCATGAAACGAGACTTTGTCCCAAGAAAGTACAAGCACCACTCGTACTTTTTCTATCAATTTGACATCCTGCATAGTCAGCATCTGAATAGCCAATTAGTTCAAAATGATTGGAAATTGGATAAAACAACCCTAAATTTATTGTACCACTTAAATATTTCAAAATCCTTTTAACAGCATTTAAGTGAGATTCTTTTGGTTTAGCCTGAAATCTTGCACACAGACAAACACTATACATTATATCGGGTCTAGAAGCAGTTAAATATAGCAAGCATCCAATCATACCTCGATATTTTGTTATATCAACATCAATACCTTTCTCATCAGTGGTGAGCTTTATTGACGTGCTCATTGGTGTACCTTTTGAGTTAGATCCTTCAAAGCCAAATCTCTTGAAGTTCTTTTGTGTATTTAGTTTGATGGATATAAATTCCTTCCTTTGTTTGCTTGATTTGTAGTCCCAAGAAGTAATTAAGCTCTCCCATTAAGCTCATGTCAAATTCTTTATGCATGCACTTGGAAAGCCACTCACAAAGGAAATCATTAGTAACACCAAATATTATATCATCTACATATATTTGAACAATAATAATATCGACATTTTTATGCTTAATAAATAATGTTGAATCTATTTTACCTCTGATAAATCCATTTGATAAGAGATACTTACTTAACCTGTCGTACCACGCTCTTGGAGCTTGTTTCAAGCCATAAAGAGCTTTCTTTAATTTGTAGACATGGTTAGGATACTTTTCATGCTCGAATTCAGGAGGTTGCTTTACATACACCTCTTCATTAATGTATCCGTTGAGGAAAGCACTCTTTACATCCATTTGATACAGTTTAAACTTTTTGTAGCATGCAAACGCCAACAAAATTCGGATTGATTCTAACCTAGCCACTGGTGCATAGGTTTCTTCATAGTCGATTCCCTCTTGTTGGTTATACCCTTGGGCTACTAGCCTTGCTTTGTTTCGAATGATTGTACCGTGCTCATCAAGCTTGTTTTTGAATACCCATTTCGTACCAATAATGGAGGCATCTTTTGGAGGAGGCATGAGTTCCCATACTTGGCATCTCTCAAATTGTTGAAGCTCTTCTTGCATTGCCAATAGCCAGTTTTCATCGAGAATCGCATCTTTTGCATTCTTTGGCTTAACCTGTGACAAAAATGCAGAGAATGCACAGTGATTTTGTAAACCTCTTCGTGTGGTTATACCTTTATTGATATCTCCAATGATATTTTCTGGAGGATGATTCTTGATGTATCTAGTTGTTCTTGGCATTTGGATATTATGCATAACTTCTTCTTGATCATTATTAGACTCATCTTCAGCATCTTGTAAATTTTCAGGTTCACGTTCATCCTATTCATCTATTTCAGTTTGCTGAAATTGTTCATTCGGTCTCCTGTTTTCTTCATTTCGGTTTGCTGAAATGTTGACTATCTCCAAATTTCCTGCATCTTCTTTACTTTCTTTTGGAAGATCATTGTTAGTCTCATGAAAGTGATATGAACTGATTCTTCAGCACACGACTTTTTAATATTGAAGATGCGATAAGCCTTACTATTTTGAGAATAACCAATAAATATTCTTTCATATGACTTAGCATCAAATTTTCCCAAATTGTCACTTGTATTTAAGATAAAACATTTAGAACCAAAAATTTTAAAATAACTTATGTTTGGAATTTTATTATTCAAAAACTCATATGGTGTTTTCAAAATAATAGGACGAATGAGTACTCTATTTAAAACATAACATGATGTACTTACTGCTTCGGCCCAAAATTTCTTTGGAAGCTTACTTTCTTGTAATAGTGTTCTAGCTGTCTCTTGTAGAGTCCGATTCTTCCTTTCCACCACTCCATTTTGTTGAGGAGTCCTTGGTGCTGAGAATTCATGGCTAATACCTCTTTGATCACAAAAGGTTATAAAATTTTTTTGAAATTCAGTACCATGATCACTTCTAATTCTAATGAGTTTATAATTATACTTGGTTTCAAGATTCCTTATTAATTTTTCAAACTCTTTAAATGCTTCATCCTTAGTTCTTAAAAATAATACCCATGTGTATCTTGAAAAATCATCAACTATTACAAATGCATAAAATTTACCATTAATACGAGAATGTCTTTTCGGTCCAAATAAATCAAGATGAAGTAATTGCAAGGGAGAGGAGGTTGATACCCTATTCTTTGCTGTAAAAGAAGTTCTTACTTGTTTTCCTAGTTGACAAGGAATGCATATTCCTTTCTTTTTAAACCTGATTTTTGGCAACCCTTTGACGAGATTCTTTGAGGATAATTTCTTAATTAAGTCCATGTGAACATGTCCCATCCTCTTGTGCCACAAGTTAGCCTAATCTTGTACTGATGCTAGACATAATCCTCCATCCTGTTGCTCAAAGTCAATAGTATATATATTTCCTTCTCTTTGTGCAACTAAAGTGATATTGTTAGTACCATGAGAAATAGTGCATTTTTCTTTATCAAAACTAACTTGGTGACCATTATCCATTAATTGACTGATACTAATAAGATTAAATTCAAGTCCATTAACAAGGTGTACATTATCAATATTTACCTTACCATTTCTAATTTTACCTTTTTCGATTATCTCGCATGTTCGATTATCTCCAAATGTAACTGTACCATTTTTCTTCTTGATTTTTAGCTCCACGAACTTTGTTTTGTCACCAGTCATGTGACGAGAGCATCCGCTATCAAGAATCCATTTTTGAGATGGAACTTTTGCTTTTAAACATACTTGTCAAGAAAAGATAGTTCATCTTTTTGGTACCCATATCTTTTTGGGTCCATTTATGTTAGTAGCAAGTACATCACTCTTTTTAATCCATACCTTTTTAACCTTATTTCGTTTCTTAAAGCAATTTATATCTAAATGACCTTTAATACCACAATGTTTGCAAGTTGTGAAAGGAGAGCAATAATTTAAGCTAAAACGTGATTTTGAGTTTAACATTTTCATATTACTCTTTTTATGCATAGAATTAAAACCAATTCCTTGTCTTTCAAAACTAGGTCTTTGTTTTCCTAATATGACATTTAGATTTTCTTCACCTTGTACAAATTTAGCAAGGGATGATTTTAGTGAGTCTATTTCTTTTTGAAGTTCATTATTAGGAAATGTTTTAACAGGAGATTTATCACTAAATGTATCAGTACACACATCTCTCATTTTTAACTCATTAGTCAATTTTTGAACTTCATTATTTAAAAATTTTACCTTATTGAAAAGTATTTTATTATAATTGTCTAAATAATCAATTTTTGCAATCAAAACCTTTTCTTCTTTACATGTAAATTCCTTTTCAATTTTTTTCTTTTCATCTATTAGTGAATCTACTTCATCCATTAGTGTATTAACTAATCCTTTTAAGCTTGCATTCTTTTCTCTTAATTTCTTATTTTCTTGTTCTAAAGAGTTTAGTTCATTAAAAGATACTTGATTAGATTCACCTTCAATTCCCACGATGCATACTTGTGCTATCTCATCTTTAGCATCGATCTTTACTTCCGATTCTTCATCACTCCAGGTAATAAAGGCTTTGTTCTTCTTGTTGTCTTTGAAGTTTGTCTTCCCTTTATTCTTTAATTGAAAACAGTCTTTCTTGAAGTGACCAGGACGTCCACATTCGAAACACGTCTCTTCAGTTTGCTTTCCTTTGAATTTATTTGAATTGAAAGTGTTCATTCTCTTGTTTTTCCTTTGTAGTAGCCCCTTTAGTTTCCTTGACATCATTGCTATTTCTTCATCGGAGTTATCATCAAGCTCTTCCTCATTATCTGTAGTAAGAGCCAAGACCTTTCTTCGAGGAGTTTCCTCCTCCTCATCATATCTCTTTAACTGATGTTCATATTCTTCTAACTCTCCAAATAAAGTTAAAGTATCCATGGAAGAAATAGTAGTAGAATCTTGAAGAGTAGTGATTTTAGAAGCACACCTTTTGGGCATAGCCCGAAGCAACTTACGGTTGATCTCACTTTGAGGAATAGTCTTGTCCAGCAAATTCAAGGAGTTTATAAGGACTAGAAATCTTGCTTGAGCTAGCTTGATGGTTTCATCTTTTTCGAGCTTGAACATTTTATAATCGTGCATAAGCATGCTTAGCTTGACTTCTCGTACTTTTGAAGTACCTTCATGACTTACCACTAAAGTATCCCACATCTCTTTGGCAGTGTTGCATGAGGAGACTTTATCTATCTCGGATTGTACCATGCCGCTGAGAAGTGTGTTCATAGCCTTTGAATCATATGAGACCATGTAGATTTCGGTTGAATCCATTTCTAGCAAAATCTTTGGTGTCCCATCATCTCTTCGTGGAACAATTGGTCCGTTCTCTACAACCCACCATTCCCAAGGATCTCTTTTAAGATAGATCCTCATTCAGAATTTTCAGAAGTTATAATTTTCTGTGCCAAATAGTAGAGGAGGTCTATTGGTAGATTGACCTTCTTGATAGTTGTTTCCGAACTGTGCCATGTTAGAATCTTTCCCTACAAGTCACCTTTAAGACCAAGATAAGTAGAACTAAGCTCTGATACCAAATGAAATTTAACTAGGCACACTTAGAAGGGAGGGTTGAATAAGTGTAGGAGCAATCTATGACCAACTTTTAAAAACTATTAATTTCAGGCTACTATAAAAATAGAAATCAGCTTGCTGAATTAATATAGCCTTTTAAATAAAATACTTGATATAAAAGAATTATCTTAATATAGTGCAAGTTGTCAAATTAAGATAATTAAGTAACTTATGTGATTTTAAAGTAAAGCAAATAATAAAATCAACACCAAGATTTTTACGTAGTTCAACTATTACCCTCTGTGATAATAGCCTAGTCCACGTCCAATACCAACTAGTATTGGAGACTCACTTTATTTATTTCTTTATAAATAAATACAGATTACAAAACAGATTCTAACAAAAATTAATTAACAATTAATTTCTTTTGAGCTCTCATGCTCCTTGTGCACCTATGCACCCTTCAAGCACCTTTGCTTCCTTGAACTTGTTTGTAACCTCCTTTTCTAATCCACCAGGATTAAAACCTTTAGACTACACTTAGTCTAAAAAATAGAAAATTCAATACAATATAGAGGTCTATGATCAATGCAAGAATAATCAATTTAACAATTAAAGGCTCAACTATATGCAATGATCAAATAGCACAATATAAATATGCAGTTAATTCTCACCAAGTATTAGCTAATAAATATCAAAAAATAAAACACTTAGCTGATCATACGTTGCACAGGATAAATGTATATTGCTCAAAAATATCAGTATAGTGCAAGAGTAAATTCGTGAGTTCTATTTTTCCAAATATCAGAATACTCTTTTTAAAGCTCACCATATAATGTTACCGTTAACAAAAGATATGTATTAATTAAATAAACGTCAATCTACAGACTTCACAACGGTAAAGCTAAGAGACCAAGTCCATATCTTTAATATATATCCATAGTAAGAGAACAAACTTTGATAGTGGAAAAAATCAAAAGACATAATAGATAATATCTTTGACTTAATCTCCTTACATAAAAGTGACGTAGAAGCAAATCAATCAATTATCTTTTCAAAGCATTAGACCTTTAAGAGTCCAAGATAATGATAGTAATTTTTCTTTGAAACTCTCACACACATATCAATAAAGAATTATCTAGCAGGTGTATGAAGTAATCATATCATAACAAATCCTTAAAAAAAAACCGCACATGCAATAAAGTAGCTGTCATATCACAATCCACCTTTTTAGCTAACAAAACATGCTGATATAAATAACCACGTGTAACATATATCAAACATAAAGAATTAATTTCTTTTGAACTAGATGATATATATTAATCTTTAGCTTTTCAAAGTAATAGAGTCCATATCTTTCATGATTGCACATATTGAGAATAGCACACTCTATAGCTGGCAAGTACAATTACTCCTTAATATCCGTTCATGCAACAATTTCAATTAAAGATGTATGCACATAATATGACCGGATACTTAAATGCATAATATTTTAAATCCATTTTTCATTTAAGATATTTAATAAAATATAATGCAATAAAATGTCCTAGAGCATTTAAATGAAAAATCAATTACTATGCAATTGACCTTACATTGATTTTCCTAGAAAAGAGAAAATCCTTCAATTTCTTGAATATCCAATCAAAGTTCTTTATCACCAAAATACCTTAAATACCATAAAATAATTTAGTACTTGAACATTTCATCATCAAAACATAAGGCTAGAATATGACTAAGTCAACATGAATGATTTTAATATAAGTCATTTTAGAGAATTATTTTTGTTCCATAATAGAAGTCGTTTGAGAATTTTAAGTAAGCATTAATTGTTTAGTTTTCAATATTACCCCAAGTAATAAATATAACTTTGATTCTATCATTATTTTTTGCCCAATAAATAACACTATCTTTTTCTAATACAAGGGCAATATAGACAATTGATATTATATTTAATGTTATACAATCATTTTCTTAATACTTTTGCACAACTTTAAAATGACTTATATTAAGCAACCTAGATAGTACTAATATAGTAGGAAGGTGGAGATATTGGCATCGATATATCAAACGTAAGATGAGGGAGAATATGTTAATTAAGTTGGTTTGAACACATTAAGTGTAAACCTATAATTTGTCCCCAAAAAAAGTGTAAACCTATAAATGCACTGATGAAAAAGAGTGATTTGTAAAAATAGAGGCAAAAATTTACAAAAATAGAGACCAAAGCTTAGTTGGATAGACATAATACTCCCTCAATTTCAAATTATAAAATCACTATTGATTTTTTGTAGTCAGCTTATGAAATCTTCAAATTCAAATTTGATATAAATTTCTTTAGTTTTAATCAAAACAATAATAAATATAGTAAACTATCTACAATTTATTACTATTTGTAAAATTTATTATCTTATAATTTTTATTAATTAATCATCTCAATTTTGAGTTTGAAAATATTTTAAATTTAATTAAGTTCAAATGTCAGTAATATATGATCTTTTAAATTGGAATAAAAGGAGTATTAAAGAAGAATGTGTGCAAGAGATGTCACACATACCCAAATTAATAGCGTGGTTAATATAGCAATAAAAGATTCATGTTTGGGAATAGAAGTTATTTGAACGGATTAATATTGTTCTAGCCACAAAGAGCACGATATAATTTAATTTTCTAAAAAAGTAATATTTCAATGTAATTGTACAACTTTTATTCTCCATCGATTCCAATTTATAAGACCATTATATATTGACTTTTTGAAAGTGAGTTTGAAATAATGTCAGAAACAAAAAGAATATAAATTCATTTAAAACTATAAATCAATAAAATTTTTAATTAGTAGTACTTTCAAATAGTTTTAAATATTCATTATTATATTAACTAAGCTATTCTTAAATAAATCTACATACATTTTAAATCAAAAGTATTTTAATTTTAATTTTTAAAAATTAATAATAATTTTATAAATTGAAACGAAATTAGTACATATAATGCAAGCTCATGACTCATATAGTGCTAGAAGAAGATTTATTTGTAATAAAAACATCACTACCCTATATTAATTAAGCTGCTGGGCAATGAATGAGGATCTATCCTAAAATTCAATTCTCATTTTACCTATTTGAGTTTCGGAGAGTAATTAGATTCGTTTCACTCACTAGAAGGAAAAAAACAAGATATTTCCAACGGAATTCTGTGGAAAATAAATTCCATATTCCTACGAAATTAGTTTATTTTTTAACAGAAACTTTCATCGGTAATCCGTTGAAATACCGTTTCAAAAATAATTCCCGTCGGCATTCTATCGCCATGGGAGAGGGTTAATTATTACGAATTTCGTTAGAATTATAATATTATCGAAGAAATTATTTTTGACATAATTTTTTGTCAGAATTAAGCTATTTTTGACGAAATTGATATTTTTCTTTGTACTACTATAATTAGAATACAGCCCACATAATATGATAACAAAGATTTTAAAAAATTGTCATTGATGGCTTGATCGATGCACTTTCACTATAACTTGTTGAAAAATGATATATATTACGACTTTATATGTCGATTTTTTTATTGTTAGTTATGTAGATAAATTTGTTTCATAATACTTTTACGATATATTTGATACGTTGAGCTAATTTTATAAGCCTATCTAATTCTATGTATTAATATACGTTGCAATTATAATTCGGCAAAAATATTTCGCAATATGTAACAAGACTAATTTATTTTTGTTAATTCTCCATTGGGTTACTCTTTGGTGACATTTCATCTATTTTTTTTCCTGAAATTAATTTTTATATATACTACTATGTTTTAAAGTTAGATACATATTTTAATTTTTTTTAAACAAATTTGTGATATCTAAAATTTAAAATTAATATGAAGATCTGGAATTTTAATACAATTAATTATAATTGCTGTATAAGTTAACTAAAAATCACTACAAACCCTAGCATTTGTCGGAGTGGTTTAAATAAGGTCTTGGGACAAGTTGTAAATTCAGACGTCCTGATATTGAATTCCACTAACTACAAATGTCAAAAAATAACTACTAATTGTTTTGTTTGTTGTATTTAAAACTTGAACGGATTTATTGAAATTTTGAATTTTAAAAGTGAAAATATATTTTTAATTTTGAAACAAAGATGCTTTATCTTTATATTAATTTAATAGTGCAAATGCACTTTAATTTCTCCCTTCTCTATAAAAAAAAAAGTTACATTCGAGGGAGAGTGTTAGCATGATATATATTGTTGGGCCTTCTATCTAAAACTTAAACTTCTAGATGAATTGATTACTTAACAGAATGTATAAAAATTATTTAAAACCAGGTTAAATACAAATAAAAGAAAAAGAAAATTAAGGCAAAACAAAATCAAATTTATCTTTCATCTTCCTCAACTCTATCAAACCCAGATGCTATATATCAAAATTCAAAATCAATCAATACAAATTACTCCCTCCATTTCGGGGTCCGGATAAAAGTCTTTATTATTATTTTGGGAAATTCTATATTAAATGTTCACTTTCATTTAATAACCAAATTTTTACACAATTTTTCTTATTATACCATTAGCATTAAATGTTTTAAATTTTTCTTATTCTAATTCTCTCTCCATATTCAATAAGTATAATTAGTTATGTGCTGAAAATATTTTGAATTGAAAAGTTAGAAAGTCACTCCCTCACCTACATTGAAAATAATTAAAGACATTATTATAGATAATTTTATCATTTTTTTTTCTAATATGCATGAAAAGTGTACCAAAATTTTTATGTTGGGACGAATGGAGTATCAATTAACCTTATTCAAACAGCTCTGTGTTCCCATCTTTGTCAACATATAGCCACCAAAATCCATTAGAGCACCGCCCCATAACAAAACTTCAAACCTTGCAATAAGAATAAAAAAGAAGTAGAAGAAGAATTGAATAATGATCTAAAAGAAGAATCAAATAATTACCCATCGAGATCTATCGGTAGTATTTTAAATTTATTTAGTTATTCTTCAATTGTATTTATTTTGTATTTGTACTATTTTATTAAGTTAAATATAGTCAACAGGTATATTTATTTTAAGTGGGGACACATGATTACTTTTCGATGAAAATATTGGCGAGAACTCTAAATATGGTCCCTCATGATTATTTGAAAATACTTTACGTCGTGGGATGAGAGCACTTGAACTTGGAGGTACCAAGTGTAAAAAGGTACTGCATACTTTCGGATCCGATACGCAGTTAAACCTTCTTTTAATTACCAAAAGACTAGTTTACATGGCTCTACTAGTTACTCTATATCCTACGTTTGAAAGAAGAAATGGAATGTAGAACTGAATTGAATGATTTTTAAATGTCTCAAATATATGTTTGGTTGTTGATGGTAGTTAGTAGTACAATAGAATGATATAATTATCACATTCATCCATTCTATTGAACTTGATCATATTTCTGCATTTTAGCATTTTCCCTTAGAATAAAAATTAAGTGGACGAAATGTCAAATACCTTTTTTTTTCTTTTTTTTTTTCATCTTTTATTTTATTGCTTTGATCTAAACGTATCATTAAAATAACTCTCTCACTTATCACACTTACACTTACACTTACACTTACACTTACACTTACACTTACACGCACACATCTAATTCGGAAAGGAAAAAAGTTAAAATTATGTTTATACAAGTTTGAATTATTTATGTTTGTGTATACGTATGTATTCAATTTTATGGCTCACATTCTTAACAAAGCAAATGAAAGCAAAATGAAAGCATTAGGCTGTGTTTGTTTACGTCTTAATGGCTCTGAATAGTTGTGCCTCTGATTCGGTCAGAGACACAACTTATTTGGTAAACATTTTTATCTCTTAATAGATAAGATTTAAAAATACAGCTAAACCAATCAGAGCTCATCTGAGCGAAAATTTGATTTTTTTGAACAAAAATAACCTTATCAAAATCTAACTACAGATTGAAGACAATTTTTTTTTTGATAAATTTTTATCATGGATCGAATCAGAAAGAACGTAGCTAGGAGATAAATGGATCACATGAAATTGAACATCACCCTCCATCACTTTCCTTGTATTCATCCTTAATATTCAACAAATTACATGTAAACATAAAGAGCAAAACTAGGGATGAGATGAGAGAATGCGGATGAAATAGAAATAGTAAAATTGGGGATCGGAAAAGCTGAGCAATATGAGAGAATAATTAATCAAATTCATACTTGAAAAATGGCGGCCACATCGGATCAGAAGGTAACCATCATCAACGGTAAAGTAATCGCACAGACAATCTAATCTGAAATCACTTTTCCTTCATTTATTCCCTCTCTATATATGTAGCAAAAGATTTTACTGATGATTATAGTTGGTATTTGAAGTATTTGATTAATGTTGATGTACCAGAAATGTAAGACCCCGAATTTTATGAAATAAAAGTATTCAATTTTTCTTATAATTACTATTCAGTAAATGGTTAAATTGATAAATATTAATGTTAAGGGTGAAATATGATTTTTTTTCAAAATAAGCAAGTGGTTATAAAATAATCATTGTTGTCGGGGAATATTCGTTTGGTCGTGGAATATTCTTTCTGTCGGGGAATATTCGTACGCGGCGCAGCTATTTGTGGGCCCCATAACGAATAACTGTCGGGTGAAAAAAATGACAAATTTGAGTTTTTACAAATAACGGCGTAGTTGTTACCGTTAACACTGTTGAAATACCCGGTGGTTAAAATACAGTAATACGCGTTATTGCACAGTAGCACACGGTATTGCATAGTATTTTTGAAATTATTGATTCTTACGTAAGAATGCACTACTCAATAATTGTTACAGTAATTACTGTTCAATATTTTATTTTATTGATTCAATAATTGCTACGTTGAAATTTTATATTATTGTTGTTCAATAATTGTTGCTGCACAGTATTTTCTTTTATCAGATCAATAATTCATATTATTTGAATAATATTATTAGATAACATTATTGGTAATGTCTAGAAAGTTCTGTCTAAGGAGAGGTTTGGTCATCTAATTGCGCGCCAGTAAGGAGAAATCCTTATTGGAAAGCCCCCTCTTTCCTGGGAACGGCCTGGTTGTCATAAATGTGATTCTGTAATATTATTTGTGAATAATTAATTATTGATTCATATGATAAGGAAATATTTATTTTATGTGGATATAAATCAGGTATGACAACCCCAAAATAGGTCCATTCCATCCAACCTATTCTGAGTCGCCAAATACATGGTACAGAAAATAACTGTAACTTTATTACAACAATTGTCGTGCAAAATACAACAACACATATGCTGTGAGTTTGGATACAAATATATACCAAATGTGACTCATGTTCCAACCGTGGACATCACCTCACAATGACACCTTACATTAATGTATTGTCAAAAACTGTTTTAGAAATTAGAATCTTTGGGAAGTGCTCAAGGAAACCTTCGTACATGGGAGGTCATGCGTCTAGGTTATGATAGATATCATATGGCCACAGAATTATCCTTGGTTGACCCAATAGACTCCAAAGAAAAACGAGAAGATTACTATCATATTCTTCCCAATGGTGAGTCTTCTCTTGACATATCATTATCTCTACTGTCTCTAATTGAGAATTATACTTCAAACAAACACCAAGATTATATAGGTAGTGCTCGTATATATACTCAGCAAGTGGATGAGCACATCCCTGTCTTATGATGACACGAGATTGTATGTCGTTAGACATCTTGTATGATAGTGGCAAACCACCCTTCTAACGTGAGGTACACCTTACCCTATTGGATTCACCAAATAAAACTACTAAATGAACTTTTCTATACTGCTTCGGGAGAACATCCACAGCTAGAGACCACCGTTCTATTTCTCCATTACCCTCGCTCGACCCAGCTACACTCTTATTACCTGAAAGGAATTGTGAAGCAAAAGGGTGAGCACAACTAGCTCAGTAAAGAATATCATGACTAAAGATAATTAAATTATCTATAGCCTTCATCAATAATAAATCAGAGATTTAGAACTTATGGTAAATGATAAAAATTTCAACCACAGTTGCAGCGGAACGTGCAATCCATTAGAAGAGTCAAATAGATTATAAAGTCTATTATCTTCTCCATGTTAAAAATTCACCAACAATATTTTATCCCTGTAACATCAATCAACAGTTCCTTTCCACAATCATATGAATAACTCATAATCATAATTGTGATTCTAAATTTTTCTTCGCACCCAGGACGAAGAATATTTTCATCACCTGTCTTTACCTGAAACATCAAAGATCATGGTTATACCAAATCACAGTTCCTGTTCATAATCATACTAATAAATCCATCTTTGCACTACGACCAAAGATATTCAACAACAGTTCATCTTTGCACTACAGGCCAAAGATATTCATCAACAGACCATCTTTGCACTACAGGCCAAAGATATTCAACAACAGTTCATCTTTGCACTACAGGCCAAAGATATTCATCAATAATTCATCTTTTCACTACGGCCAAAGATATTCCTCAACAGTTCATATTTGCACTACAGGTCAAATATATTCATCAACAGTTCATATTTGCACTACAGGCCAAATATATTAATATCTCAAAGAAATATATAATCATTTCAGAATTTATATAAACAATAATTATAACCATGTTGATCATTTCACCTTTGCACTTAAGCTAAAGATATTCAATTATAATTTCAATGGTCATGATCATACCAGTCAACAATTCAACTTTGCACTACTGGTCAAAGAGAACCCATAGTCATGATCATACCAATAATTTACCCATCTTTACACTCAAGCGAAAGAGAATTTCAACATCAAGGTTATAAAAATGTTATATATGATTATAAAAATAATATGATCAAAACATGGATTTAATTTCAAGAGCAATATTCATAAATCAACTATAATTTGGTTAGAAAAAAAAACCAATTTTGTCGTGAATAGTAACTCGTGAATAGTAACTTATGAATGGTAACTCATGAATAGTAACCCAGACACAAAAAGGTAGAAATTCTACAATAAAATTCATACCAATATTTTGGTATAATGATATTGAAAGAATAACATTTCTTAAGCTTATAAACAATTTATTTTAATTGTTTACACTTTACTAAATAATGCATTTAATCATCTTAAAATGCCAAACTCATAATATTTCATCACCAATAATCAAAAACCCTCATCAAAAATCTGCATATACCTCATATAGGATTCTCAAGCCATAAAATCCTATTTTCCAATTTTTTTTCCTCACAAAACATATTTAATTCATTTACTCATAACTAGACCATTTTCATGAAAATACCAAATCAGTTCCAAAACTATTTCTTTTCTAGAATTTAGCATAATATAGTCACATAGTGAACATATATTTTTCTCAGAATTTTTAAAAGTCATTTACTATTTTTCATATGGCCAAAATAGCCGAATATTTAGACATTTATCAAAAATTATACTTTTATCTAAAAATTCTGAAATTCACAGAGCATACTCCTATCATATACATGTACTCCCAATAAAAATTTTATCAATTTTAGAGTTAACCACACGGAGTTATAAGCCGTTACTCTTAAAATAGTCTTTTCCCGTAAAATTCATAACTCATAATCTATACATCCAAAAATCACCATTTTTGGACACCATCAATAATACTCATCAAAATATCATTTCAAATTTTTTCAGAATTTTTGAAGATCAGAAAAATTACGAAAATGAAAATCATAACAACCCTTAAAATCTCTTACTATCCCTTACCTCAAAAGAGCAGTACTTCTGATCGGTATAAGGCTGAAGGAAACTTGCACTGATGAATAGAAACTCACAGAGTATCTAAATACTCACAAAATATGCTTCATAATATAGAAAGAGAAAGAGAGAAAGCTTATGTTTCTGGTGTGATTTTCAATTCTAACTTAGCCCCCTATTTATAGGAAAATTTTGGTAGGTTTGACCTGCAACCTGATGGCTTTACCTGCTACTATTCCCACCCACCACATTTGAAATATAATTCAGCACATTTCTTTACCAACCACAAGTGGGGACCATCAATTCTAGAATTTTCTACCAAAATGATAAACTCCGAAAATTCAACAATTTCTGAACCAGTCATCTCGTAAAATTCATAATAAATCATACGTTCATTTTTAACGGTTCAAAATTTGTGGACATATACTCAACTTATATATGTATAACATATCCAAATATTACCACGATCCAACGGTCGGATTAAAAATTATAACCCTCGCAAAATATCTCAAAAACCCTAATTTTTAATACCTCCATTCCGACAAAAATACTGATAAAAACCTTAATATTAACTCATTCATTTTTAACCACAAAAATATATCCCTCATTTATATCCACATAAAATAAATATTTCCTTATCATATGAATCAATAATTAATTATTCACAAATAATATTACAGAATCACATTTATGACAACCAGGCCGTTCCCAGGAAAGAGGGGGCTTTCCAATAAGGATTTCTCCTTACTGGTGCACAATTAGGTGACCAAACCTCTCCTTAGACAGAACTTTCTAGACATTGCCAATAATGTTATCTAATAATATTATTCAAATAATATGAATTATTGATCTGATAATGGGAAATACTGTGCAGTAACAATTATTGAACAACAATAATATAAAATTCCAACGTAGCAATTATTGAATCAATAAAATAAAATATTGAACAGTAATTACTGTAACAATTATTGAGTAGTGTCTTCTTACGTAAGAATCAATAATTTCAAAAATACTATGCAATACCGTGTGCTACTGTGCAATAACGCGTATTACTGTATTTTAACCACCGGGTATTCCAACAGTGTTAACGGTAACAACTACGCCTGTAAGACCCCGAATTTTATGAAATAAAAGTATTCAATTTTTCTTATAATTACTATTCAATAAATGGTTAAATTGATAAATGTTGAAGTTAAGGGTGATATATAAATTTTTTTCAAAATACACAAGTGGTTATAAAATATTCATTGTTGTCGGGGAATATTCGTTTGGTTGTGGAATATTCTTTCTGTCGGAGAATATTCGTACGACGGCACAACCATTTGTGGGCCCCATAACAGAATAACTGTCGGGTAAAGAAAACGACAAATTTGAGTTTTTACAAATAACGGCGTAGTTGTTACCGTTAACACTGTTGGAATACTCGGTGGTTAAAATACAGTAATACGCGTTATTGCACAGTAGCACACGGTATTGCACAGTATTTTTGAAATTATTGATTCTTACGTAAGAAGACACTACTCAATAATGGTTACAGTAGTTATTATTCAATATTTTATTTTATTGATTCAATAATTGCTGCGTTGATATTTTATATTATTGTTGTTTCAATAATTGTTGCTGCACAGTATTTTTCTTTATCAAATCAATAATTCATATTATTTGAATAATATTATTAGATAATATTATTGGCAATGTCTAGAAAGTTCTGTCTAAGGAGAGGTTTGGTCATCTAATTGTGCGCTAGTAAGGAAAAATCCTTATTGGAAAGCCCCCTCTTTCCTGGGAACGGCCTGGTTGTCATAAATGTGATTCTGTAATATTATTTGTGAATAATTAATTATTGATTCATATAATAAGGAAATATTTATTTTATGTGGATATAAATGAGGGATATATTTTTGTGGTTAATATTGAGGTTTTTATCAGTATTTTTGTCGGAATGGAGGTATTAAAAATTAGGGTTTTTGAGATATTTTGCGAGGGTTATAATTTTTAATCCGACCGTTGGATCGTGGTAATATTTGGATATGTTATACATATATAAGTTGAGTATATGTCCACAAATTTTGAACCGTTAAAAATGAACGTATGATTTATTATGAATTTTACGAGATGACTGGTTCAGAAATTGTTGAATTTTCAGAGTTTATCATTTTGGTAGAAAATTCTAGAATTGGTGAGCCCCACTTGTGGTTGGTGAAGAAATGTGCTGAATTATATTTCAAATGTGGTGAGTGGGAATAGTAGCAGGTAAAGCCATCAGGTTGCAGGTCAAGCCTACTAAAATTTTCCTATAAATAGAGGGCTAAGTTAGAATTGAAAATCATACCAGAAACATAAGCTTTCTCTCTTTCTCTCTATATATTACTGTGACGCCCCCAAAATTAAGTATACATCACCCATCTTGAGTCGCCAGATACATGGTACAGAATTCAAATACAACTTAATAATACAACTATCGTGTACAATACGACAGAACATAAACTGTGAGTTTGAATACAAATATTGTCTTCTAGAGAGTATCCATACTCAAAAGGAGTCCTCATTACAATTATTATCACACTATTACATAGAATAGTGAGGACTACTAATGCTATCATCTAGGACCATCACTATGTTTTCCGACTAGTCCCAGCTACGTTCTCATTTCCTGAAGAGAACAGTGAAAAAAAAGGGTGAGCTCAACTAGCCCAGTAAGAAATATTATGACTAAGATAATGCAGAATAAATTATCATTAGTCTTCAACAATGTTAAACTGATAAAATATAGTAGATATCAAGTTTAACTACAGCGGATCAAGCAATCCATTAAAAGAGTCAACTAGAAATTAAAATCTACTATCTTTTATAATTTAAAAGGTTTTTCATGACTTTTATCGCTGAGACTCAGCTTAATAAATAATCCACATCATCGAATCACCCCTGCACTACGGCCAAGGATATTCTTTAGTATCACGACCACGAATTATCCATGCACTACGGCTAAAGATATTCATGTTTTCATCAACGGTCCTGATCATGCCATAAAACAATTCATCTTTGCACTACGGCCAAAGAGAATCCATAGCCATAATCATACCAAAAACTGTCTATCAATGCATTACGGCAAATGAGGATTTTTATCACATTATTTGTAACATTACGGTCATGATTACACCGAATAATCTCTGGTCATAATCATACCAAGTCCATCTATGCACTACAGGCCACAGATGACTTTCAACAAAATATAATCATGAGGATAATGACAATGATATACTAATTCAATAAAATAAGTTCAAGAATTAATTTATCCAGGAACTGATAACGTCCAAATTGTCAACATGATACTGCTTTGTGGAGTAAAATTCAAGAATGCTCAGAAGAATATTTTCATGAAAAGATACTGGATGAAGCGCAAATATAAAGGATATTCCACTAATTTCATGGAGTATAGAAGTCAAAACTTTAACCAACTGAGTATAATAAGGAATGGAATAACAAAAGAAATCACCAGGCATGCGATAGACCGCATAGGCAGGTTATTCTAACAGAATAATAAATAACGGAACCAGGTCCGGCGTAAACCGCACAGACAGGATATTCCAATAGAATAGTAAAGACGAAACCAGGTCCGGCGTAGAACGCACAGACAGGATATTCCAACAGAATAGTAAAGACGGAACCAGGTCCGGCGTAGAACGCACAGACAGGATATTCCAACAGAATAGTAAAGACGGAACCAGGTCCGGCGTAGAACGCACAGACAGGATGTTCCAACAGAATAATAAATAATAGAACCAGGTCCGGCGTAGAACGCACAGACAGAATATTCTAACAGAATAGTAAAGACGGAACCAGGTCCGGCGTAGAACGCACAGACAGGATGTTCCAGCAGAATAATAAGGAATGTAATAATAGAAGAATTTCATCAAGTATGCGGTACTTCGCATAAACATGTTATTCCAACATAATAACAAAGAATGGAACAACAGAAGTTCTCTTCATGAAGATGAAAGAAAGAAATAATATTCCCTACCTTTGAAAGAAACTGGATATAGGAGTAGTGAGGG
This sequence comes from Panax notoginseng, assembly GCA_016801055.1. Taxonomy (NCBI): domain Eukaryota; kingdom Viridiplantae; phylum Streptophyta; class Magnoliopsida; order Apiales; family Araliaceae; genus Panax; species Panax notoginseng. The sequence continues at coordinate 160,317,097 of CM029012.1, read as the reverse complement.
AGCAGACTTCTCTTCTTCTATAGATTTTCTCTTTATAGCTTCTCTCTATAATTTCTCTCTATAATAATGGCTCTAAAGCTTTAGTGAATTGGTGAAAAATGAAGGAAGAATGAGCTTCTATTTATAGGAAAATATAGTTTCGATAATTGCACGTTTTGGGGCTCGAAATATTATAGTACAATACCTCCAACTTTTCTTTCATTTTTAATTCAACCATCCAAGTATTATCAAACTTGCACCAACTCTCCTAATAGTAAATCATGTGAATCAATAGTAAAATCATGTGACTCAATAGTTCTAAACATGTGAAAAATTAATTACAATATAGTACCTCCCTCTATACCTCCATTTTTAACTTAGTCATGCAAGTATTATCAATCTTGCACCAACTTCCCTAATAGTAACAAGAATGTGAGTCAATAGTATAACATGTGAACAAATAGTTATAATCATGTGAAATAATAGCAATCAATTGCTCATTTATCCGGTTAAATACCCGATTGGTCAATATAACCTCCAGATATCAATTATTATCGAAATAAATGTCGATTTTTACTAACACAAACAATTCCAACATAATGAAACTATTTTTATCAAAAATATAAAATTTAAAATTTCAAAGTTTGACTTTTTTTGAAAAAGTCAACTGTTGACTTTTTGACCAAATAGTGAATTTCGGAAAATTTTGTGTTTATAGACTATTTTTACTAATTTCGAGGTTTCAGACTCAAATATCACGTCCGCGTCTCCAAATTCAACTCCGAACAATATTCATCATTAATATTATAACTCATGAATAGTAACTCGTGAATAGTACTCCGACACGAAAAGTGTCCCAAATACCCGAGTGAACAATACTAGAGTGAATAGTAATTTGGGTGAATAGTAACCCGTGAATAGTAACTCGTGAATAGTAACTCATGAATAGTAACTCGTGAATAGTACTTCGACACAAAAAGTGTCCCGAATACCCGATTGAACAATACTGAGTGACTTCTCACATAAGCATCAATAATCAATACCATGTGCTACTATGCAACCACGCGTATTACTGTACTTTTAACACCGGGTGTTTCAACAGTTAACGGTAAAACTTCCGCCGTTATTTCCATAAAATATTTTTGTCGTTTTCTCAATCTGACAATAATTCCATTGTGGGGTCCACCAATAATTGTGTCGTCGTACGAATATTCCCCGAGAAAAATAATATTCCCCGACCAATCGAATATAATACAACTTGCATACTTTACAAAATTTATAAATACTACCCACAACTATAACATTATATCAAATCCATACCATAGTATAAAAAATAATAATAAAAATATTTCGAGAATATTAAATATTTATTCATAAAATCTGGGGTCTCACAATTATGAAGCATATTTTGTGAGTATTTAGATACTTTGAGAGCTGCTATTCAGTGCAAGTTCCCTTCGACTTTGCATTCCAGTCAGAAATACTGCACTTTTGAGGTAAGGAATAGTAAGGGATTGTAAGGGATAGTAAGGGATTGTAAGAGATTTTAAGGGTTATTATGTTTTTCAGTTCGTAATTCTTCTGACCTTCAGAAAATTCTGGAAAAATTTGAAATGATATTTTGATGAGTTTTCTTGATTGTATCCAAAAATGGTAATTTTTGGATGTATAGATTGAGAGTTATGATTTTTATGAGAAAAGACTATTTTAAAAGTAACCGCTTATAATTCCTTGTGGTTAACTCCAAAATTGGTGAAATTTTTATTGGGAGTGCATGTATATGATAGAAGTATACTCTGTGAATTTCAGAATTTTTAGATAAAAGTACAATTTTTGATAAATGTCTAAATATTCGGCTGTTTTGGCCATATGAAAAATAGTAAATGACTTTTAAAAATTCTGAGAAAAATATATGTTCACTATGGGACTATATTATACTAAATCTCAGAAAAGAAATATTTTTGGAACTGATTTGGTATTTTTCATGAAAATAGTCTAGTTGTGAGTAAATGAATTAAATATGTTATGTGAAGTAAAAAAATTGGAAAATAGGATTTTATGACTTGACAATCTTATATGAGGTATATGCAGATTTTTGATGAGGGTTTTGATTATTGGTGATAAAATCTTATGAGTTTGGTATTTTAGAATGATTAAATGCATTATTTAGTAAAGTTTAAACAATTTAAATAAATTGTTTATAAGCTTAAGAAATATTATTCTTTCAATATCATTATACCAAAATATTGGTATGAATTTTATTATAGAATTTCTACCTTTTTGTGTCGGGATTACTATTCATGAGTTACCATTCATAAGTTACTATTCACGACAAAATTGGTTTCTTTTTTTAACCAAATTATAGTTGATTTATGAATATTGCTCTTGAAATTAAATCCATGTTTTGATCATATTATTTTTATAATCATATATAACATTTTTATAACCTTGATGTTGAAATTCTCTTTCGCTTGAGTGTAAAGATGGGTAAATTATTGGTATGATCATGACTATGGGTTCTCTTTGGCCAGTAGTGCAAAGTTGAATTGTTGACTGGTATGATCATGACCATTGAATTTATAAGTGAATAACTTTAGCTTAAGTGCAAAGGTGAATTGATCAACATGGTTATAATTATTGTTTATATAAATTCTGAAATGATTATATATTTCTTTGAGATATTAATATATTTGGCCTGTAGTGCAAATATGAACTGTTGATGAATATATTTGGCCGTAGTGCAAATATGAACTGTTGAGGAATATCTTTGGCCTGTAGTGCAAAGATGAATTGTTGATGAATATCTTTGGCCCGTAGTGCAAAGATGACATGTTGTTGAATATCTTTGGCCAGTAGTGCAAAGATGAACAGATGTTGAGATAAACATGACCAACTGGTGATACAAATGAATATCTTTGGCCGTAGTGCAAAGATGAAGTTATTAGTATGATTATGAACAGGAAATGTGATTTGGTGTAACCATGATCTTTGATGTTTCAGGGAAAGATAGGTGATGAAAATTATCTTCGTCCTGGATGAGAAGAGGAATTTAGAACTACAGTTATGATTATGAGTTATTCATATGATTGTGGACCAGAATTGTTGATTGATGTTACAGGGATAAAATATTGTTGATGGATTTTTAACATGGAGAAGATAATAGACTTTATAGTCTATTTGACTCTTCTAATGGATTGGTCGTTCCGCTGCAACTATGGTTGAAATTTTTATCATTTACCATATGTTCTAAATCTCTGATTTATTATTGATGAAGGCTATTGATAATTTAATTATCTTTAGTCATGATATACTTTACTGAGCTAGTTGTGCTCACCCTTTTGCTTTACAATTCCTTTCAGGTAATAAGAGTGTAGCTGGGTCGAGCGAGGGTAACGGGGAAATAGAACGGTGGTCTCTAGCTGTGGAGATTCTCCCGAAGCAGTATAGAAAAGATCATTTAGTAGTTATATTTGGTGAATCATCTAGGGTGAAGCAAACTCAACGTTGGAAGGGTGTTTTGTCACTATCATAAAAGATGTCTAATGACATACAACCTCGTGTCATCATAAGACAGGGATGTGCTCATCCACTTGCTGAGTATATATACGAGCACTACCTATATAATCTTGGTGTTTGTTTGAAGTATAATTCTCAATTAGAGACAGTAGAGATAATGATAAGTCAAGAGAAGACTCACCATTGGGAAGAATATGATAGTAATCTTCTCTTTTTTCTTTGGGGTCTATTGGGTGAACCAAGAATAATTCTGTGGCCATATGATATCTATCATAACCTAGATGCATGGCCTCCCATGTACGAAGGTTTCCTTGAGCACTTCCTAAAGATTCTAATTTCTAAAACAGTTTTTGACTATACCTTTATGTAAGGTATCATTGTGAGGTGCTGTCCACGATTGGGACATGAGTCACATTTGGTATATATTTGTATCCAAACTCACAGTATATGTGTTGTTGTATTTTACACGACAATTGTTGTAATAAAGTTGTAGTTATTTTCTGTACCATGTATTTGGCGACTCAGAATAGGTTGGATGGAATAGACCTATTTTGGGGTCGTTACATTTGGTATCAGAGCTTAGGGATATGATCTCTGGCGGAGATCGGGAAATAGAACTAGGAGGGGAGAGATGAGTAAATCCTTCGCTAGTGTGTCCTACCTAAGCTTATTTGTTGGTCAGTCATAATATCGGGATATTATGTGATATGTTAATTTATTAAATTAACCCTTGTTTTGAAGCTGTATTCTAGAATGATATCTGAAATATAGGAGATGAGCAATGGAAAAATCATGATGACAGGAAAGATGGAATCTGAAATGAAAGCAAGGTATTCTCAACTCTTTGAATTACCAGGTACGTAAATTTCGGGGACGAAATTTCATAAGGAGATGAGATTGTAAGACCCCGAATTTTATGAAATAAAAGTATTCAATTTTTCTTATAATTACTATTCAATAAATGGTTAAATTGATAAATGTTAAAGTTAAGGGTGATATATAAATTTTTTTCAAAATACACAAGTGGTTATAAAATATTCATTGTTGTCGGAGAATATTCGTTTGGTCGTGAAATATTCTTTCTGTCGGGAAATATTCGTACGACGGCGCAACCATTTGTGGGCCCCATAACAGAATAACTGTCGGGTGAAGAAAACGACAAATTTAAGTTTTTATAAATAACGGCGTAGTTGTTACCGTTAACACTGTTGGAATACTCGGTGGTTAAAATACAGTAATACGCGTTATTGCACAGTAGCACACGGTATTGCACAGTATTTTTGAAATTATTGATTCTTACGTAAGAAGACACTACTCAATAATGGTTACAGTAGTTATTATTCAATATTTTATTTTATTGATTCAATAATTGCTGCGTTGATATTTTATATTATTGTTGTTTCAATAATTGTTGCTGCACAGTATTTTCCTTTATCAAATCAATAATTCATAATATTTGAATAATATTATTAGATAACATTATTGGCAATGTCTAGAAAGTTCTGTCTAAGGAGAGGTTTGGTCATCTAATTGTGCGCTAGTAAGGAAAAATCCTTATTGGAAAGCCCCCTCTTTACTAGGAACGGCCTGGTTGTCATAAATGTGATTCTGTAATATTATTTGTGAATAATTAATTATTGATTCATATAATAAGGAAATATTTATTTTATGTGGATATAAATGAGGGATATATTTTTGTGGTTAATATTGAGGTTTTTATCAGTATTTTTGTCAGAATGGAGGTATTAAAAATTAGGATTTTTGAGATATTTTGCGAGGGTTATAATTTTTAATCCGACCGTTGGATCATGGTAATATTTGGATATGTTATACATATATAAGTTGAGTATATGTCCACAAATTTTGAACCGTTAAAAATGAACGTATGATTTATTATGAATTTTACGAGATGACTGGTTCAGAAATTGTTGAATTTTCAGAGTTTAACATTTTGGTAGAAAATTCTAGAATTGGTGGGCCCCACTTGTGGTTGGTGAAGAAATGTGCTGAATTATATTTCAAATGTGGTGGGTGGGAATAGTAGCAGGTAAAGCCATCAGGTTGCAGGTCAAGCCTACTAAAATTTTCCTATAAATAGAGGGCTAAGTTAGAATTGAAAATCACACCAGAAACATAAGCTTTCTCTCTTTCTCTCTATATATTATGAAGCATATTTTGCGAGTATTTAGATACTTTGAGAGCTGCTATTCAGTGCAAGTTCCCTTCGGCTTTGCATTCCAGTCAGAAATACTGCACTTTTGAGGTAAGGAATAGTAAGGGATTGTAAGGGATAGTAAGGGATTGTAAGAGATTTTAAGGGTTATTATATTTTTCAGTTCGTAATTCTTCAGACCTTCAGAAAATTCTGGAAAAATTTAAAATGATATTTTGATGAGTTTTCTTGATTGTGTTCAAAAATGGTAATTTTTGGATGTATAGATTGAGAGTTATGATTTTTATGAGAAAAAACTATTTTAAAAGTAACCGCTTATAATTCCTTGTGGTTAACTCCAAAATTGGTGAAATTTTTATTGGGAGTGCATGTATATGATAGAAGTATACTCTGTGAATTTCAGAATTTTTAGATAAAAGTACAATTTTTGATAAATGTCTAAATATTCGGCTGTTTTGGCCATATGAAAAATAGTAAATGACTTTTAAAAATTCTGAGAAAAATATATGTTCACTATGGGACTATATTATGCTAAATCTCAGAAAAAAAATATTTTTGGAACTGATTTGGTATTTTTCATGAAAATGGTCTAGTTGTGAGTAAATGAATTAAATATGTTATGTGAAGTAAAAAAATTGGAAAATAGGATTTTATGACTTGACAATCTTATATGAGGTATATGCAGATTTTTGATGAGGGTTTTGATTATTGGTGATAAAATCTTATGAGTTTGGTATTTTAGAATGATTAAATGCATTATTTAGTAAAGTTTAAACAATTTAAATAAATTGTTTATAAGCTTAAGAGATATTATTCTTTCAATATCATTATACCAAAATATTGGTATAAATTTTATTATAGAATTTCTACCTTTTTATGTCGGGGTTACTATTCATGAGTTACCATTCATAAGTTACTATTCACGACAAAATTGGTTTCTTTTTCTAACCAAATTATAGTTGATTTATGAATATTGCTCTTGAAATTAAATCCATGTTTTGATCATATTATTTTTATAATCATATATAACATTTTTATAACCTTGATGTTGAAATTCTCTTTCGCTTGAGTGTAAAGATGGGTAAATTATTGGTATGATCATGACTATGGGTTCTCTTTGGCCAGTAGTGCAAAGTTGAATTGTTGACTGGTATGATCATGACCATTGAATTTATAAGTAAATATCTTTAGCTTAAGTGCAAAGGTGAATTGATCAACATGGTTATAATTATTGTTTATATAAATTCTGAAATGATTATATATTTCTTTGAGATATTAATATATTTGGCCTGTAGTGCAAATATGAATTGTTGATGAATATATTTGGCCGTAGTGCAAATATGAACTGTTGAGAAATATCTTTGGCCTGTAGTGCAAAGATGAATTGTTGATGAATATCTTTGGCCCGTAGTGCAAAGATGACATGTTGTTGAATATCTTTGGCCAGTAGTGCAAAGATGAACAGATGTTGAGATAAACATGACCAACTGGTGATACAAATGAATATCTTTGGCCGTAGTGCAAAGATGAAGTTATTAGTATGATTATGAACATGAAATGTGATTTGGTGTAACCATGATCTTTGATGTTTCAGGGAAAGATAGGTGATGAAAATTATCTTCGTCCTGGATGAGAAGAGGAATTTAGAACTACAGTTATGATTATGAGTTATTCATATGATTGTGGACCAGAATTGTTGATTGATGTTACAGGGATAAAATATTGTTGATGGATTTTTAACATGGAGAAGATAATAGACTTTATAGTCTATTTGACTCTTCTAATGGATTGGTCGTTCCGCTGCAACTATGGTTGAAATTTTTATCATTTACCATATGTTCTAAATCTCTGATTTATTATTGATGAAGGCTATTGATAATTTAATTATCTTTAGTCATGATATACTTTACTGAGCTAGTTGTGCTCACCCTTTTGCTTCACAATTCCTTTCAGGTAATAAGAGTGTAGCTGGGTCGAGCGAGGGTAACGGGGAAATAGAACGGTGATCTCTAGCTGTGGATGTTCTCCCGAAGCAGTATAGAAAAGATCATTTAGTAGTTATATTTGGTGAATCATCTAGGGTGAAGCAAACTCAACGTTGGAAGGGTGTTTTGTCACTATCATAAAAGATGTCTAATGACATACAACCTCGTGTCATCATAAGACAGGGATGTGCTCATCCACTTGCTGAGTATATATACGAGCACTACCTATATAATCTTGGTGTTTGTTTGAAGTATAATTCTCAATTAGAGACAGTAGAGATAATGATATGTCAAGAGAAGACTCACCATTGGGAAGAATATGATAGTAATCTTCTCGTTTTTCTTTGGGGTCTATTGGGTCAACCAAGGATAATTCTGTGGCCATATGATATCTATCATAACCTAGATGCATGGCCTCCCATGTACGAAGGTTTTCTTGAGCACTTCCCAAAGATTCTAATTTCTAAAACAGTTTTTGACTATACCTTTATGTAAGGTATCATTGTGAGGTGCTGTCCACGATTGGGACATGAGTCACATTTGGTATATATTTGTATCCAAACTCACAGCATATGTGTTATTGTATTTTTACGACAATTGCTGTAATAAAGTTGTATTTATTTTCTGTACCATGTATTTGGCGACTCAGAATAGGTTGGATGGAATGGACCTATTTTGGGGTCGTTACAACGTCGTTATTTATAAAAACTCAAATTTGTCGTTTTCTTCACCCGACAGTTATTCTGTTATGGGGCCTACAAATGGCTGCGCCGTCGTACGAATATTCCCCGATAGAAAGAATATTCCACGACCAAACGAATATTCCCCGACAACAATGATTATTTTATAACCACTTGCTTATTTTGAAAAAAAATCATATTTCACTCATAACTTTAAACTTTTATCAATTTAACCATTTACTGAATAGTAATTATAAGAAAAATTGAATACTTTTATTTCATAAAATTCGGGGTTTTACAATCTCCCCTCCTTATGAAATTTCGTCCCCGAAATTTACGTACCTGGTATTTCAAAGAATTGAGAATACCTTCCTTTCATTTCAGATTTTATCTTCCCTGTCATCATAATTTCCCCATTGCCCATCTCTTGTATTTCAAATATCATTCTAGAATACAGCTTCAAAACAAGGGTTAATTTAACAAATTAACATATCACATAATATCCCGATATTATGACTGACCAACAAATAAGCTTAGGTAGGACACATTAGCGAAGGATTTACTCATCTCTCCCCTCCTAGTTATATTCCCTGATCTCCGTCAGAGACCATATCCCCAAGCTCTGATACCAAATGTGACAAATGTCCCATCAGTGGACAGCACCTCACAGTGGTACCTATCAGTTTGCCACCGCAGAACGGCGTCCCCTACGGAGAGTCTGGCTTCGGTGCATCCCCCATCAACAGGAAGTCACCAGCGAGAGGCTCAGGGCTCTTTACTTATAGCTCTGATACCAAATGTGACAACCCCAAAATAGGTCCATTCCATCCAACCTATTCTGAGTCGCCAAATACATGGTACAGAAAACAACTACAACTTTATTACAACAATTGTCGTGCAAAATACAACAACACATATGCTGTGAGTTTGGATACAAATATATACCAAGTGTGACTCATGTTCTAACCGTGGACAACACCTCACAATGACACCTTACATAAAGGTATAGTCAAAAACTGTTTTAGAAATTAGAATCTTTGGGAAGTGCTCAAGGAAACCTTCGTACATGGGAGGCCATGCATCTAGGTTATGATAGATATCATATGGCCACAGAATTATTCTTGGTTGACCCAATAGAGCCCAAAGAAAAACGAGAAGATTACTATCATATTCTTCCCAATGGTGAGTCTTCTCTTGATATATCATTATCTCTACTGTCTCTAATTGAGAATTATACTTCAAACAAACACCAAGATTATATAGGTAGTGCTCGTATATATACTCAGCAAGTGGATGAGCACATCCCTGTCTTATGATGACACAAGGGTGTATGTCGTTAGACATCTTGTATGATAGTGGCAAACCACCCTTCCAACGTTGGGTACACCTTACCCTATTAGATTTACTAAATAAAATTACTAAATGAACTTTTCTATACTGCTTCAGGAGAACATCCACAGCTAGAGACCACCGTTCTATTTCCCCGCTACCCTCGCTCGACCCAGCTACACTCTTATTACCTGAAAGGAATTGTGAAGCAAAAGGGTGAGCACTACTAGCTCAGTAAAGAATATCATGACTAAAGATAATTAAATTATCCATAGCCTTCATCAATAATAAATCAGAGATTTAGAACTTATGGTAAATGATAAAAATTTCAACCATAGTTGCAGCGGAACGAGCAATCCATTAGAAGAGTCAAATAGACTATAAAGTCTATTATCTTCTCCATGTTAAAAATTCACCAACAATGTTTTATCCCTGTAACATCAATCAACAGTTCCTTTCCACAATCATATGAATAACTCATAATCATAATTGTGATTCTAAATTTTTCTTCGCACCCAGGACGAAGAATATTTTCATCACCTGTCTTTACCTGAAACATCAAAGATCATGGTTATACCAAATCACAGTTCCTGTTCATAATCATACTAATAAATCCATCTTTGCACTACGACCAAAGATATTCAACAACAGTTCATCTTTGCACTACAGGCCAAAGATATTCATCAACAGACCATCTTTGCACTACAGGCCAAAGATATTCAACAACAGTTCATCTTTGCACTACAGGCCAAAGATATTCATCAATAATTCATCTTTGCACTACGGCCAAAGATATTCCTCAACTGTTCATATTTGCACTACAGGTCAAATATATTCATCAACAGTTCATATTTGCACTACAGGCCAAATATATTAATATCTCAAAGAAATATATAATCATTTCAGAATTTATATAAACAATAATTATAACCATATTGATCATTTCACCTTTGCACTTAAGCTAAAGATATTCAATTATAAATTCAATGGTCATGATCATACCAGTCAACAATTCAACTTTGCACTACTGGCCAAAGAGAACCCATAGTCATGATCATACCAATAATTTACCCATCTTTACACTCAAGCGAAAGAGAATTTCAACATCAAGGTTATAAAAATGTTATATATAATTATAAAAATAATATGATCAAAACATGGATTTAATTTCAAGAGCAATATTCATAAATCAGCTATAATTTGGTTAGAAAAAGAAACCAATTTTGTCGTGAATAATAACTCGTGAATAGTAACTTATGAATGGTAACTCATGAATAGTAACCCAGACACAAAAAGGTAGAAATTCTACAATAAAATTCATACCAATATTTTGGTATAATGATATTGAAAGAATAACATTTCTTCAGCTTATAAATAATTTATTTTAATTGTTTATACTTTACTAAATAATGCATTTAATCATCTTAAAATGCCAAACTCATAATATTTCATCACCAATAATCAAAAACCCTCATCAAAAATCTGCATATACCTCATATAGGATTCTTAAGCCATAAAATCCTATTTTTCAATTTTTTTTCCTCACAAAATATATTTAATTCATTTACTCATAACTAGACCATTTTCATGAAAAATACTAAATCAGTTCCAAAAATATTTCTTTTCTGGGATTTAGCATAATATAGTCCTATAGTGAACATATATTTTTCTCAGAATTTTTAAAAGTCATTTACTATTTTTCATATGGCCAAAATAGCCGAATATTTAGACATTTATCAAAAATTATACTTTTATCTAAAAATTCTGAAATTCACAGAGCATACTCCTATCATATACATGTACTCCCAATAAAAATTTCATCAATTTTGGAGTTAACCACAAGGAGTTATAAGCCGTTACTCTTAAAATAGTCTTTTCCCGTAAAATTCATAACTCATAATCTATACATCCAAAAATCACCATTTTTGGACACCATCAATAATACTCATCAAAATATCATTTCAAATTTTTCCAGAATTTTTGAAGATCAGAAAAATTACGAAAATGAAAATCATAACAACCCTTAAAATCTCTTACTATCCCTTACCTCAAAAGAGCAGTACTTCTGATCGGTATAAGGCTGAAGGAAACTTGCACTGATGAATAGAAACTCACAGAGTATCTAAATACTCACAAAATATGCTTCATAATATAGAAAGAGAAAGAGAGAAAGCTTATATTTCTGGTGTGATTTTCAATTCTAACTTAGCCCTCTATTTATAGGAAAATTTTGGTAGGTTTGACCTGCAACCTGATGGATTTACCTGCTACTATTCCCACCCACCACATTTGAAATATAATTCAGCACATTTCTTCACCAACCACAAGTGGGGCCCACCAATTTTAGAATTTTCCACTAAAATGATAAACTCCGAAAATTCAACAATTTCTGAACCAGTCATCTCGTAAAATTCATAATAAATCATACGTTCATTTTTAACGGTTCAAAATTTGTGGACATATACTCAACTTATATATGTATAACATATCCAAATATTACCACGATCCAACGGTCGGATTAAAAATTATAACCCTCGCAAAATATCTCAAAAACCCTAATTTTTAATACCTCAATTCCGATAAAAATACTGATAAAAACCTCAATATTAACTCCTTCATTTTTAACCACAAAAATATATCCCTCATTTATATCCACATAAAATAAATATTTCCTTATCATATGAATCAATAATTAATTATTCACAAATAATATTACAGAATCACATTTATGACAACCAGGCCGTTCCCAGGAAAGAGGGGGCTTTCCAATAAGGATTTCTCCTTACTGGCGCGCAATTAGATGACCAAACCTCTCTTTAGACAGAACTTTCTAGACATTGCCAATAATGCTATCTAATAATACTATTCAAATAATATGAATTATTGATCTGATAATGGGAAATACTGTGCAGCAACAATTATTGAATAACAATAATACAAAATTTCAACGTAGCAATTATTGAATCAATAAAATAAAATATTGAACAGTAATTACTGTAACAATTATTGAGTAGTGCCTTCTTACGTAAGAATCAATAATTTCAAAAATACTATGCAATACCGTGTGCTACTGTGCAATAACGCGTATTACTGTATTTTAACCACCGGGTATTCCAACAGTGTTAACGGTAACAACTACGCCGTTATTTGTAAAAACTCAAATTTGTCGTTTTCTTCACCCGACAGTTATTCTGTTATGGGGCCCACAAATGGCTGCGCCGTCGTACGAATATTCCCCGACAGAAAGAATATTCCACGACTAAACGAATATTCCCCGACAACAATGATTATTTTATAATCACTTGCTTATTTTAAAAAAAAAACATATTTCACTCATAACTTTAAACTTTTATCAATTTAACCATTTACTGAATAGTAATTATAAGAAAAATTGAATACTTTTATTTCATAAAATTCGGGGTCTTACATCAGGGATATATTTTTGTGGTTAAAAATGAAGAAGTTAATGTTGAGGTTTTTATCAGTATTTTTGTCGGAATGGAGGTATTAAAAATTTGGGTTTTTGAGATATTTTGCGAGGGTTATAATTTTTAATCCGACCGTTGGATCGTGGTAATTTTTGGATATGTTATACATATATAAGTTGAGTATATGTCCATAAATTTTGAACCGTTAAAAATGAACGTATGATTTGTTATGAATTTTAAGAGGTGACCGATTCGAAAATCAGGTTATAAATTATTTTTGGTGGAAAATTCTAGAATTGGTGGGCCCCACTTGTGGTTGGTGAAAAAATGTGCTGAATTATATTTCAAATATGGTGGGTGGGAATAGTAGCAGGTAAAGCCATCAGGTTGCAGGTCAAGCCTACTAAAATTTTCCTATAAATAGAGGGCTAAGTTAGAATTGAAAATCACACCAAAAACATAAGCTTTCTCTCTTTCTCTCTCTAGATTATTGAGTATAATTTATGAGTATTTAGATACTCTGTGAGTTTCTATTCATCAGTGCAAATTTCCTTCAGCCTTATACCGATCAGAAGTACTGCTCTTTTGAGGTAAGGGATAGTAAGGGATTTTAAGGGTTGTTATGTTTTTCAGTTTCGTAATTTTTATGACCTTCAAAAATTCTAGAAAAATTTGAAATGATATTTTGATGAGTTTTCTTGATTGTGTCCAAAAATGGTGATTTTTGGATGTATAGATTGAGAGTTATGAAATTTATGAGAAAAGACTATTTTAAAAGTAACCGCTTATAACTCCTTGTGGTTAACTCCAAAATTGGTGAAATTTTTATTGGGAGTATATGTAAATGATAGAAGTATACTCTGTGAATTTCAGAATTTTTGGATAAAAGTACAATTTATGATAAATGTCTAAATATTCAGCGGTTTTGGCCATATGAAAAATAGTAAATGACTTTTAAAAATTCTGAGAAAAATATATGTTCACTATGGGACTATATTATGCTAAATCCCAGAAAAGAAATATTTTTGGAACTGATTTGGTATTTTTCATAAAAATAGACTAGTTATGAGAAAATAAATTAAATCTGTTATGTGAAGTAAGAAGATTGAAAAATAGGATTTTATGACTTGAGAATCCTATATGAGGTATATGCAGATTTTTGATGAGGGTTTTGATTATTGGTGATAAAATTTTATGAGTTTGGTATTTTAGAATAATTAAATGCATTATTTAGTAAAGTGTAAACAATTTAAATAAATTGTTTATAAGCTTAAGAAATATTATTTTTTCAATATCATTATACCGAAATACTGGTATAGATTTTATTGTGGAATTTTTACCTTTTTGTGTCGGGTTTACTATTCACGAGTTACTATTCACGAGTTACTATTCATGAGTTACTATTCACGAGTTACTATTCACGATAAAAATTGGTTTCTTTTTCTAACCAAATTATAGTTGATTTACGAATATTATTCTTGAGATTAAAACTAGATGTTGATCATATTATTTTTATTATTATATATAACATTTTTATAACCCTAATGATGATATTTCTCTTTGACTTGAGTGTAAAGATGGGTAGATTTTTGGTATGATCATGACTATGGGTTATCGTTGGCCAGTAGTGCAAAGTTGAATCGTTGATTGGTATGATCATGACCATTAAATTTATAAGTGAATATCTTTAGCTTAAGTGCAAAGGTGAATTGATCAACATGATTATAATTATTGTTTATATAAATTCTGATATGATTATATATTTTTCTTTGAGATATTAATATCTTTGGCCTGTAGTGCAAAGATAAAATATTGATGAATATCTTTGGCCTGTAGTGCAAAGATGAATTGTTGATGAATATCTTTGGCCCGTAGTGCAAAGATGACATGTTGTTGAATATCTTTGGCCAGTAGTGCAAAGATGAACAGATGTTGAGATGAACATGACCAACTGGTGATACAAATGAATATCTTTGGCCGTAGTGCAAAGATGAAGTTATTAGTATGATTATGAACAGGAAATGTGATTTGGTGTAACCATGATCTTTGATGTTTCAGGTAAAGATAGGTGATGAAAATTATCTTCGTCCTGGATGAGAAGAGGAATTTAGAACTACAGTTATGATTATGAGTTATTCATATGATTGTGGACCAGAATTATTGATTGATGTTACAGGGATAAAACATTGTTGATGGATTTTTAACATGGAGAAGATAATAGACTTTATAGTCTATTTGACTCTTCTAATGGATTGCTCGTTCCGCTGCAACTGTGGTTGAAATTTTTATCATTTACCATATGTTCTAAATCTCTGATTTATTATTGATGAAGGCTATTGATAATTTAATTATCTTTAGTCATGATATTCTTTACTGAGCTAGTTGTGCTCACCTTTTTGCTTCACAATTCCTTTCAGGTAATAAGAGTGTAGCTGGGTCGAGCGAGGGTAACGGAGAAATAGAATGGTGATCTCTAGCTGTGGATGTTCTCCCGAAGCAGTATAGAAAAGTTCATTTAGTAGTTTTATTTGGTGAATCCAATAGGGTAAGGTGTACCTGACGTTAGAAGGGTGGTTTGCCACTATCATACAAGATGTCTAACGACATACAATCTCGTGTCATCATAAGACAGGGATGTGCTCATCCACTTGCTGAGTATATATACGAGCACTACCTATATAATCTTGGTGTTTGTTTGAAGTATAATTCTCAATTAGAGACAGTAGAGTTAATGATATGTCAAGAGAAGACTCACCATTGGGAAGAATATGATAGTAATCTTCTCGTTTTTCTTTGGGGTCTATTGGGTCAACCAAGGATAATTCTGTGGCCATATGATATCTATCATAACCTAGACGCATGGCCTCCCATGTACGAAGGTTTCCTTGAGCACTTCCCAAAGATTCTAATTTCTAAAACAGTTTTTGACAATACATTTATGTAAGGTGTCATTGTGAGGTGATGTCCACGGTTGGAACATGAGTCACATTTGGTATATATTTGTATCCAAACTTACAACATATGTGTTGTTGTATTTTGCACGACAATTGTTGTAATAAAGTTACAGTTATTTTCTGTACCATGTATTTGGCGACTCAGAATAGGTTGGATGGAATGGACCTATTTTGGGGTCGTTACATTTGGTATCAGAGCTTAGGGATATGATCTCTGGCGGAGATCGGGGAATACAACTAGGGGGGGAGAGATGAGTAAATCCTTCGCTAGTGTGTCCTACCTAAGCTTATTTGTTGGTCAGTCATAATATTGGGATATTATGTGATATGTTAATTTGTTTAATTAACCCTTGTTTTATGGCAGCATTTGAGAATGGCAGCTGAGAATGCTAACAATGGAGTGAATGAGACTGTAGGGATACCTCTAATCACTAACCGTGATAATGTGATGTCTGACGAAGAAGGAATTAGAGATATCCATGTGGTGAGTGAAGAATTGATAGTTACACCCGAGATAGTCGCAGAGGTAACAGATGAGACTGGGGAAGAAGAGGAAGAAGAAGTACCAGAAGAGAGTTTATTAGAGGTATTATATGATCAAAATGTAGAATTTCAAAATCGTATTCATGAGTTAGAAGAGCAGGCAGAAGAACGACAGGCGGTCGTGGAACAAAAGGTTGCAACAATTCAAGCTTGTGTTACCCGATATGTGATGCTTGAACAGAAGCATTCTTTGGCAGAGTATAAGATGATAAAAATAGAATCTGAGCTGAGAGAAGAAAAAACTGAACGAGTGAGAATAAGTGATGCATGGGCAAAAGCCGCACGACACGTGGATATTGTGGAAAGAGATGTTCGATCTAAGAAGGCTAAAATAGATGATATGAATTTCTCTTTTTGGAAAGCAATTGGGAGAACCCAACATCGAGTTTTGAATTACCCTGTACATAGCGGTCAACCTGAATCCGATATGGATCGAAGATTGATGATTCAGAGCATGAATGAGGAGTACGAAGAGGCAGTTGAGGGAGGAATATGTCCTATAGAAAGGTATATTCCAACGGTAATGCTGACGCCAAATGCTGCTCCAGACAAGTCAAAGCCGAGTAGTTCGAGGGATGACGGTTGTCATGACTTCCCAACAAATGAGGAACCCAAATGAAGTTATCATGGGAGATGAGCAATGGAGAAATCATGATGATCTGAGAGATAGAATCTGAAATGGAAGCAAGGTATTCTCAACTCTTCGAAATACCAGGTACGTAAATTTCGGGGACGAAATTTCATAAGGAGGGGAGATTGTAAGACCCCGAATTTTATGAAATAAAAGTATTCAATTTTTCTTATAATTACTATTCAGTAAATGGTTAAATTGATAAATATTAAAGTTAAGGGTGAAATATGAATTTTTTTCAAAATAAGCAAGTGGTTATAAAATAATCATTGTTGTCGGGGAATATTCGTTTGGTCGTGGAATATTCTTTCTGTCAGGGAATATTCGTACGACGGCGCAGCTATTTGTGGGCCCCATAACGAATAACTGTCGGGTGAAGAAAACGACAAATTTGAGTTTTTACAAATAACGGCGTAGTTGTTACCGTTAACACTGTTGGAATACCCGGTGGTTAAAATACAGTAATACGCGTTATTGCACAGTAGCACACGGTATTGCATAGTATTTTTGAAATTATTGATTCTTACGTAAGAAGGCACTACTCAATAATTGTTACAGTAATTACTGTTCAATATTTTATTTTATTGATTCAATAATTGCTACGTTGAAATTTTATATTATTGTTGTTCAATAATTGTTGCTGCACAGTATTTTCTTTTATCAGATCAATAATTCATATTATTTGAATAATATTATTAGATAACATTATTGGTAATGTCTAGAAAGTTCTGTCTAAGGAGAGGTTTGGTCATCTAATTGCGCGCCAGTAAGGAGAAATCCTTATTGGAAAGCCCCCTCTTTCCTGGGAACGGCCTGGTTGTCATAAATGTGATTCTGTAATATTATTTGTGAATAATTAATTATTGATTCATATGATAAGGAAATATTTATTTTATGTGGATATAAATCAGGGATATATTTTTGTGGTTAAAAATGAAGGAGTTAATATTGAGGTTTTTATCAGTATTTTTGTCGGAATGGAGGTATTAAAAATTTGGGTTTTTGAGATATTTTGCGAGGGTTATAATTTTTAATCCGACCGTTGGATCGTGGTAATTTTTGGATATGTTATACATATATAAGTTGAGTATATGTCCACAAATTTTGAACCGTTAAAAATGAACGTATGATTTGTTATGAATTTTAAGAGGTGACTGATTCGAAAATCAGGTTATAAATCATTTTTGGTAGAAAATTCTAGAATTGGTGGGCCCCACTTGTGGTTGGTGAAAAAATGTGCTGAATTATATTTCAAATGTGGTGGGTGGGAATAGTAGCAGATAAAGCCATCAGGTTGCAGGTCATGCCTACTAAAATTTTCCTATAAATAGAGGGCTAAGTTAGAATTGAAAATCACACCAAAAACATAAGCTTTCTCTCTTTCTCTCTCTAGATTATTGAGTGTAATTTATGAGTATTTAGATACTCTGTGAGTTTTTATTCATCAGTGCAAGTTTCCTTCAGCCTTATACCAATCAGAAGTATTGCTCTTTTGAGGTAAGGGATAGTAAGGGATTTTAAGGGTTGTTATGTTTTTCAGTTTCGTAATTTTTATGACCTTCAAAAATTCTGGAAAAATTTGAAATGATATTTTGATGAGTTTTCTTGATTGTGTCCAAAAATAGTGATTTTTGGATGTATAGATTGAGAGTTATGAATTTTATGAGAAAAGACTATTTTAAAAGTAACCGCTTATAACTCCTTGTGGTTAACTCCAAAATTGGTGAAATTTTTATTGGGAGTACATGTATATGATAGAAGTATACTCTGTGAATTTTAGAATTTTTGGATAAAAGTACAATTTATGATAAATGTCTAAATATTCGGCGGCTTTGGCCATATGAAAAATAGTAAATGACTTTTAAAAATTCTGAGAAAAATATATGTTCACTATGGGACTATATTATGCTAAATCTCAAAAAAGAAATATTTTTAGAACTGATTTGGTATTTTTCATAAAAATAGACTAGTTATGAGAAAATGAATTAAATCTGTTATGTGAAGTAAGAAGATTGAAAAATAGGATTTTATGACTTGAGAATCCTATATGAGGTATATGCAGATTTTTGATGAGGGTTTTGATTATTGGTGATAAAATCTTATGAGTTTGGTATTTTAGAATGATTAAATGCATTATTTAGTAAAGTGTAAACAATTTAAATAAATTGTTTATAAGCTTAAGAAATATTATTCTTTCAATATCATTATACCGAAATACTGGTATAGATTTTATTGTGGAATTTCTACCTTTTTGTGTCGGGTTTACTATTTATGAGTTACTATTCACGAGTTACTATTCATGAGTTACTATTCACGAGTTACTATTCACGATAAAAATTGATTTCTTTTTCTAACCAAATTATAGTTGATTTACGAATATTACTCTTGAGATTAAAACTAGATGTTGATCATATTATTTTTATTATTATATATAACATTTTTATAACCCTAATGATGATATTTCTCTTTGACTTGAGTGTAAAGATGGGTAGATTTTTGGTATGATCATGACTATGTGTTATCTTTGGCCAGTAGTGCAAAGTTGAATCGTTGTTTGGTATGATCATGACCATTGAATTTATAAGTGAATATCTTTAGCTTAAGTGCAAAGGTGAATTGATCAACATGGTTATAATTATTGTTTATATAAATTCTGAAATGATTATATATTTTTTTTTGAGATATTAATATCTTTGGCCTGTAGTGCAAAGATGAAATATTGATGAATATCTTTGGCCTGTAGTGCAAAGATGAATTGTTGATGAATATCTTTGGCCCGTAGTGCAAAGATGACATGTTGTTGAATATCTTTGGCCAGTAGTGCAAAGATGAACAGATGTTGAGATGAACATGACCAACTGGTGATACAAATGAATATCTTTGGCCGTAGTGCAAAGATGAAGTTATTAGTATGATTATGAACAGGAAATGTGATTTGGTGTAACTATGATCTTTGATGTTTCAGGTAAAGATAGGTGATGAAAATTATCTTTGTCCTGGATAAGAAGAGGAATTTAGAACTACAGTTATGATTATGAGTTATTCATATGATTGTGGACCAGAATTATTGATTGATGTTACAGGGATAAAACATTGTTGATGGATTTTTAACATGGAGAAGATAATAGACTTTATAGTCTATTTGACTCTTCTAATGGATTGCTCGTTCCGCTGCAACTATGGTTGAAATTTTTATCATTTACCATATGTTCTAAATCTCTGATTTATTATTGATGAAGGCTATTGATAATTTAATTATCTTTAGTCATGATATTCTTTACTGAGCTAGTTGTGCTCACCCTTTTGCTTCATAATTCCTTTCAGGTAATAAGAGTGTAGCTGGGTCGAGCGAGGGTAACGGGAAAATAGAACGGTGGTCTCTAGCTGTGGATCTTCTCCCGAAGCAGTATAGAAAAGTTCATTTAGTAGTTTTATTTGGTGAATCCAATAGGGTAAGGTGTACCCAACGTTGGAAGGGTGGTTTGCCAATATCATACAAGATGTCTAACGACATACAACCTCGTGTCATCATAAGACATGGATGTGCTCATCCACTTGCTGAGTATATATACGAGCACTACCTATATAATCTTGGTGTTTGTTTGAAGTATAATTCTCAATTAGAGACAGTAGAGATAATGATATGTCAAGAGAAGACTCACCATTGGGAAGAATATGATAGTAATCTTCTCGTTTTTCTTTGGGGTCTATTGGGTCAACCAAGGATAATTCTGTGGCCATATGATATCTATCATAACCTAGACGCATGGCCTCCCATGTACGAAGGTTTCCTTGAGCACTTCCCAAAGATTCTAATTTCTAAAACAGTTTTTGACTATACATTTATGTAAGGTGTCATTGTGAGGTGATGTCCACGGTTGGAACATGAGTCACATTTGGTATATATTTGTATTCAAACTCACAGCATATGTGTTGTTGTATTTTGCACGACAATTGTTGTAATAAAGTTACAGTTGTTTTCTGTACCATGTATTTGGCGACTCAAAATAGGTTGGATGGAATGGACCTATTTTGGGGTCGTTACAAGAAAACTGATGTGGCGGAAGAGGGTATTAGAGAAGAGGAGGAGGAGGAGGAGGAGAAGAAGAAAGGGAAAGGGGAAGGGGAAGAAGCTGGGTTGTTGAATAGAAAGGAAGGAAATGTTAAAATTGTAAAATACTATTATTTAGACATTTTGAAAAATTAATTATCAAACAATATTTTTTCGTTCAGATACGATTTGATTCAGATGCTCTACATTATTCAGATGTATAAACTGTTCAGATCTTAACTTTCAGTTTTATCAAACACAACCTTAGTTACGTGTGCCAACATATAACAAGGCTTGCTCATCGTACCCAACTTGTACGTGTCATTATATATATATATATATATATATATATATATATATATATATATATATATATATATATATATATATATATATATATATACGAGGAATGATCTATAACATTTATTTTCTATGGATTAAAAATTGGCATATAACATCTCACTACAAGGAAAAACCTTATTTCCGACGGAATTTTCCCTCGAAAATAAGCCTATTACGTCGGACATAGGTAATTTCCGACGAAATTGTCCGTCGAAAATTCGATCGTATATATACGCGTCGAAGATACCATCCGTCACAACTTTCGTCGTACCTATCTAATCTACGACAGAATTTCGTCAAACATAGGTTATTTTCGACTGAACAAATACGACAAAATATATTAGTCGATTATAATATACCTTTATTTCTGATGTAATATACCCTCGGAAATAGCCTATTTCCGACTGAAAATTAAACTATAATAATATTTATTAAAAATTGGCTGGTTATTAAATCCGACTGAAATTCAGTCGAAAATACCTTTTTTTTAATGCAGATTTTAAGAGTGCAGTTTCCAGGTGTTTAAACCTATTTATGTATGTAAGACCCCGACTTTTATGAAATAAAAGTCTAATTTAATTTATGATTATTATTTTAAAATATTAAATTGATAAATGGTCAAATGAACAATTAATTAGACAAAAGAGCAAATAATGGAGGGAGATTAAAGCTTGCTGATACAAATTTTCCTTATGCTGTTAAAATTTTCATAAAGCATTCACCAAACTTTTTCATGATTGGTGGGTTATCAAATATTAGGCAAGAGTGGGGTAAGGATGATGGCTAACTTATTAGCCTACTAAGACAAATTGTCAGTACACTTACACTTCCTCCCGTAGACAAAATATTTAGGAAAGAAGAAAAGAGAAAAGGAGAGGAAGAAAAAGAGGGAGAGAGAAAAGAAAGAAAACAAAATAAAAGGAAGAAAAAGAGAGATGGAGTTCACCACCCATTTATTCCATTCACTCATTCTCTCGGTGGAGGAAACCAGAAGAAAGAAGAGTAGAGAAAGAGAAAAAGAGGAGGAGAAGAAAATAAGAAAGAGAAGGAATAAATGAAGAAGAAATTAAAAGAAAAAGGTATGTTTAAACCTTTGATTTATTTTCTATTTAAGTTTTCATAAATTTTATATGAAGAGATTTTGTTCATACTTGATTAGATGATTTACACTTGTATAAATATGAATCAAAGGAAAGAAATCAAGAAATCAAAAAAAGAACAAAATATGGAGATTTTCAGAAAAATTAGTTTATTACTTGATTTTGTAAAATCCATAACTCTTTGTGTATAATGAGTTAGGAGATGAGCCATATATCAAAAGAAAGCTCTGGAAATAAGCTAAATGTAGAAATTTGAATGACCCAAAATTTTTTGTGAATTTTTCGTGGTGACTGTTTGAAGAAAACTGGTCCGAAGGACTCATAGTCCGAAAAATCAGTGTTCTTAAGCTCTATTGCATGAGTTATAATTTTTAATCCGACCGTTGGATCGTTGTAATTTTCGGATATGTTATATATATATAAGTTGAGTATATGTCTACAAATTTTGAACCGTTAAAGATTAACTTATAATTTGTTATGATTTTCGTGAGGTGGCTGATTCAGAAATTATTGTAGCAGAAATTTCGGTAAGACTATTTCTCTATGTTAGAGTTAGAATTTGGAAAAACTTTCTTCTAAAAAGTTGTAGAGAATTAAATTTCACGTGGAAAGATCATAAGATCTGTAATTTTCTGATAAAAGGCCTAATTATTATGAATTATTGAAGTTTCTGAATATTGGTATTTATAATTAAATTATCAAAAAAATTATTTGGATTGAAATATTTTTACAGAATGCTTATAATATCATCTTAGAATTTTGTAATTTTTGATGAATTATTAAAAAGCAGAAGTAATTTTTATATTTTAAAACTATTTATAGTTAGTTTTAAAATAGAAGAAATTCATAGAATATTCTATGAATGATGAAAAATTATGGAACTTGGTGAAAAATCTTATAATATTATTTTATAATTTCTGGACAGTTTTGGAAAATTATTGAATAATAGAAATATTTATTGTATTTTTAAACTATTTATGGTTAGTTTAAAAATAGAGAAAATTCATAGAAAATTCTATGAATGGTGGAAAATTATGAATTTTCCTAAAAAATATTATAATAATATAAGATTAATATTGATGATATTTTAATGATATAAAAGTATGTGAAGTTAGTATTTCTATTTTTGAAGATATTAAATGATAGTTTTTATAAATAGAAATAATTATTGAAAATTGTTGGATAATCTGAAAAATATGAAAATTGTTTGAAAAGTTTATAATACTATTTTTGTGACAACCCCAAAATAGGTCCATTCCACCCAACCCATTCTGAGTCGTCAAATACATGGTACAGAAAATAACTACAACTTTATTACAACAATTATCGTGCAAAATACAACAACACATATGCCGTGAGTTTGGATACAAATATATACCAAATTTGACATTGGACACCATCATGTGTCAGCACCTCACAAAGGTACCTTACATAAAGGTACAGTCAAAAACTGTTTTAGAAATTATAATCTTTGGGAAGTACTCAAGGAAACCTTCGTACATGGGAGGCCATGCGTCTAGGTTATGATAGATATCATATGGCCACAGAATTATTCTTGGTTGACCCAATAGACCCCAAAGAAAAAAAAGAAGATTACTATCATATTCTTCCCTATGGTGAGTCTTCTCTTGACATATCATTATCTCTACTGTCTCTAATTGAGAATTATACTTCAAATAAACACCAAGATTATATAGGTAGTGCTCGTATATATACCCAGCAAGTGGATGAGCACATCCCTGTCTTATGATAACACGAGTTTGTATGTCGTTAGACATCTTGTATGATAATGGCAAACCACCCTTCCAACGTTGGGTACACCTTACCCTATTGGATTCACCAAATAAAACAACTAAATGAACTTTTCTATACTGCTTCGGGAGAACCTCCACAGCTAGAGACCACCGTTCTATTTCCCCGTTTCTCTTGCTCGACCCAGCTACACTCTTATTACCTGAAAGGAATTGTGAAGCAAAAGGGTGAGCACAACTAGCTCAGTAAAGAATATCATGACTAAAGATAATTAAATTATCAATAGCCTTCATCAATAATAAATCGAAGATTTAGAACATATGGTAAATGATAAAAATTTCAACCATAGTTGCAGCGGAACGAGCAATCCATTAGAAGAGTCAAATAGACTATAAAGTCTATTATCTTCTCCATGTTAAAAATCCACCAACAATGTTTTATCCTTGTAACATCAATCAACAGTTCTTTTCCATAATCATATGAATAACTCATAATCATAATTGTGATTCTAAATTTTTATTCGCACCCAGGACGAAGAATATTTTCATCACCTGTCTTTACCTGAAATATCAAAGATCATGGTTATACCAAATCACAGTTCCTGTTCATAATCATACTAATAAATCCATCTTTGCACTACGACCAAAGATATTCAACAACAGTTCATCTTTGCACTACAGGCCAAAGATATTTATCAACAGACCATCTTTGCACTACAGGCCAAAGATATTCAACAACAGTTCATCTTTGCACTACAGGCCAAAGATATTCATCAATAATTAATCTTTGCACTACGGCCAAAGATATTCATCAACAATTCATCTTTACACTACAGGCCAAAGATATTCTTCAACAGTTCATATTTGCACTACAAGTCAAATATATTCATCAACAGTTCATATTTGCACTACAGGCCAAATATATTAATATCTCAAAAAAATATATAATCATTTCAGAATTTATATAAACAATAATTATAACCATGTTGATCAATTCACCTTTGCACTTAAGCTAAAGATATTCACTTATAAATTCAATGGTCATGATCATACCAGTCAATAATTCAACTTTGCACTACTGGCCAAAGAGAACCCATAGTCATGATCATACAAAAAATTTACCCATCTTTACACTCAAGTCAAAGAGAAATATCATCATTAGGATTATAAAAATGTTATATATGATAATAAAATCAATATAATCAACATATAGATTTAATCTCAAGAGTAATATTCATAAACCAACTATAATTTGGTCAGAAAAAGAGAATAGTAACTCGTGAATAGTAACTCGTGAATAGTAACTCGTGAATAGTAACTCGTGAATAGTAAACTCGACACAAAAAGGTAGAAATTCCACAATAAAATACATACCAATATTTCGGTATAATAATATTGAAAGAATAATATTTCTTAAGCTTATAAACAATTTATTTAAATTGTTTACACTTTACTAAATAATGCATTTAATCATTCTAAAATACGAAACTCATAATATTTTATCACCAATAATCAAAACCCTCATCAAAAATCTGCATATACCTCATATATGATTCTCAAGCCATAAAATCCTATTTTCCAATTTTCTTACTTCACATAACATATTTAATTCATTTACTCATAACTAGTCTATTTACATAAAAAATACCAAATCAGTTCCAAAAATATTTCTTTTCTGAGATTTAGCAGAATATAGTCCCATATTGAACATATATTTTTCTCAGAATTTTTAAAACTCATTTACTATTTTTCATATGACCAAAACCGCCGAATATTTAGACATTTATCATAAATTGTACTTTTATCCAAAAATTCTGAAATTCACAGAGTACACTAATATTATATAGATATACTTCCAATAAAAATTTCATTAATTTTAGAGTTAACCACAAGGAATTATAAGCGGTTACTTTTAAAATAGTCTTTTCTCATAAAATTCATAACTCTCAATCTATACATCCAAAAATCACCATTTTTGGACACAATCAAGAAAACTCATCATTCCCTGTCATCATGATTTCTCCATTGCACATCTCCTATTTTTCAAATATCATTCTAAAATACAGCTTCAAACAAGGGTTAATTGAATAAATTAACATATCACATAATATCCCGATATTATGACTGACTAACAAATAAGCTTAGGTAGGACACACTAGCGAAGGATTTACTCATCTCTCCCCTCCTAGTTATATTCCCCGATTTCCGCCAAAGATCATATCCCTAAGCTCTGATACCAAATGTAACTCTGGACACCAACCTATGTCAGCACCTTACATTGATACCTATCAGTTTGCCACCGCAGAACGGCGTCCCCTACGGAGAGTCTGGCTTCGGTGCATCCCCCATCAACAGGAAGTCACCAGCGAGAGGCTCGGGGCTCTTTACTTATAGCTCTGATACCAAATGTAACGACCCCAAAATAGGTCCATTCCACCCAACCCATTCTGAGTCGTCAAATACATGGTACAGAAAACAACTACAATTTTATTACAACAATTGTCATGCAAAATACAACAACACATATGCTGTGAGTTTGGATACAAATATATACCAAATGTGACTCATGTTCCAACCGTGGACATCACCTCACAATAACACCTTACATAAAGGTATAGTCAAAAACTGTTCTAGAAATTAGAATCTTTGGGAAGTGCTCAAGGAAACCTTCGTACATGGGAGGCCACGCGTCTAGGTTATGATAGATATCATATGGCCACAGAATTATCCTTGGTTGACCCAATAGACCCCAAAGAAAAACGAGAAGATTACTATCATATTCTTCCCAATGGTGAGTCTTCTCTTGACTTATCATTATCTCTACTGTCTCTAATTGAGAATTATACTTCAAACAAACACCAAGATTATATAGGTAGTGCCCATAGATATACTCAGCAAGTGGATGAGCACAACCCTGTCCTATGATGACACGAGGTTGTATGTCATTAGACATCTTGTATGATAGTGACAAAACACCCTTCCAACGTTGGGTTCGCCTCACCCTATTTTCTTCACCAAATATAACTACTAAATGATGACCACCGTTCTATTCCCTTGTTACCCCCGCTCGACCCAGCTACACTCTTATTACCTGAAAGGAATTGTGAAGCAAAAGGGTGAGCACAACTAGCTCAGTAAAGAATATCATGACTAAAGATAATTAAATTATCAATAGCCTTCATCAATAATAAATCAGAGATTTAGAACATATGGTAAATGATAAAAATTTCAACCATAGTTGCAGCGGAACGAGCAATCCATTAGAAGAGTCAAATAGACTATAAAGTCTATTATCTTCTCCATGTTAAAAATCCACCAACAATATTTTATCCATGTAACATCACTCAACAGTTCCTTTCCACAATCATATGAATAACTCATAATCATAATTGTGACTATAAATTTTTCTTCGCATCCAGGACGAAGAATATTTTCATCACCTGTCTTTACCTGAAACATCAAAGATCATGGTTATACCAAATCACAATTCCTGTTTATAATCATACTAACAAATCCATCTTTGCACTACGGGCCAAAGATATTCATCAACAAACCATCTTTGCACTACGGGCCAAAGATATTCATCAACAAATCATCTTTGCACTACGGGCCAAAGATATTCAACAACAGTTCATCTTTGCACTACAGGCCAAAGATATTCATCAACAGGCCATCTTTGCACTACATGCCAAAGATATTCATCAACAATTCATATTTGCACTACAGGCCAAATATATTCATATCTCAAAGAAATATATAATCATTTCAGAATTTATATAAACAATAATTATAACCATGTTGATCAATTCACCTTTGCACTTAAGCTTAAGATATTCAATTATAAATTCAATGGTCATGATCATACCAGTCACAATTCAACTTTGCACTACAGGCCAAAGAGAACCCTAGTCATGATCATACCAATAATCTACCCATCTTTACACTCCAGTGAAAGAGAATTTCAACATCAGGGTTATAAAAATGTTATATATGATGATAAAAATAATATGATCAACATATAGTTTTAATCTCAAGAGTAATATTCGTAACTCATGAATAGTAAATCGTGAATAGTAACTCATGAATAGTAACCCCGACACAAAAGATAGAAATTCCACAATAAAATTTATACCAATATTTTGGTATAATGATATTGAAAGAATAACATTACTTAAATTTATAAACAATTTATTTTAATTGTTTACACTTTACTAATTAATGCATTTAATCATCATAAAATGCCAACTCTTACAATTTCATCATCAATAACCAAAACCCTCATCAAAAATCTGCATATACCTCATATAGGATTCTCAAACCATAAAATCCTATTTTCCAATTTTCTTTCTTCACAAAACATATTTAATTCATTTACTCATAACTAGACCATTTTTATGAAAAATACCAAATCAGTTCCAAAAATATTTCTTTTCTGAGATTTAGCATAATATAGTCTCATAGTGAACATATATTTTTCTCAGAATTTTTAAAAGTCATTTACTATTTTTCATATGGCCAAAATAGGCGAATATTTAGACATTTATCAAAAATTGTACTTTTGTCTAAAAATTCTGAAATTTACAGAGTATACTTCTATCATATACATGTACTCCCAATAAAAATTTCATCAATTTTGGAGTTAACCACAAGGAATTATAAGCTGTTACTTTTAAAATAGTCTTTTCTCATAAAATTCATAACTCTCAATCTATACATCCAAAAATCACCATTTTTGGACACAATCAAGAAAACTCATCAAAATATCATTTCAAATTTTTCCAGAATTTTTGAAGGTCAGAAAAATTACGAAACTGAAAAACATAACAACCCTTAAAATTCCTTACTATCCCTTACTATCCCTTACAATCCCTTACAATCCCTTACCTCAAAACAGCAGTACTTCTGACCGGAATGCAAAGCCGAAGGAACCTTGCACTGAATATCAACTCTCAAAGTATCTAAAAACTCACAAAATATGCTTCATAATATAGAGAGAGAAAGAGAGAAAGCTTATGTTTTTGGTGTGATTTTCAATTCTAACTTAGCCCTCTATTTATAGGAAAATTTTGGTAGGTTTGACCTGCAACCTGATGGCTTTACCTGCTACTATTCCCACCCACCACATTTGAAATATAATTCAGCACATTTCTTCACCAACCACAAGTGGAGCCCACCAATTCTAGAATTTTCCACCAAAATGATAAACTCCGAAAATTCAACAATTTTTGAACCAGTCATCTCGTAAAATTCATAATAAATCATACGTTCATTTTTAACGGTTCAAAATTTGTGGGCATATACTCAACTTATATATGTATAACATATCCAAAAATTACCACGATCCAACGGTCGGATTAAAAATTATAACCCCCGCAAAATATCTCAAAAACCCTGATTTTTAATACCTCCATTCCGACAAAAATACGGATAAAAACCTCAACATTAACTCCTTCATTTTTAACCACAAAAATATATCCCTCGTTTATATCCACATAAAATAAATATTTCCTTATCATATGAATCAATAATTAATTATTCATAAATAATATTATAGAATCACATTTATGACAACCAGGCCGTTCCCAGGAAAGAGGGGGCTTTCCAATAAGGATTTCTCCTTACTAGCGCGCAATTAGATGACCAAACCTCTCCTTAGACAGAACTTTCTAGACATTGCCAATAATGCTATCTAATATTACTATTCAAATAATATGAATTATTGATCTGATAATGGGAAATACTGTGCAGCAACAATTATTGAACAACAATAATATAAAATTTCAACGTAGCAATTATTGAATCAATAAAATAAAATATTGAACAGTAATTACTGTAACAATTATTGAGTAGTGTCTTCTTACGTAAGAATCAATAATTTCAAAAATACTATGCAATACCGTGTGCTACTGTGCAATAACGCGTATTACTGTATTTTAACCACCGGGTATTCCAACAGTGTTAACGGTAACAACTACGCCGTTATTTGTAAAAACTTAAATTTGTCGTTTTCTTCACCCGACAGTTATTCTGTTATGGGGCCCACAAATGGCTGCGCCGTCGTACGAATATTCCCCGACAGAAAGAATATTTCACGACCAAACGAATATTCCCCGACAACAATGATTATTTTATAACCACTTGCTTATTTTGAAAAAAAAATCATATTTCACTCATAACTTTAAACTTTTATCAATTTAACCATTTACTGAATAGTAATTATAAGAAAAATTGAATACTTTTATTTCATAAAATTCGGGGTCTTACATAACATATCCAAAAATTACCACGATCCAACGGTCGGATTAAAAATTATAACCCTCGTAAAATATCTCAAAAACCCTGATTTTTAATACCTCCATTCTGACAAAAATACTGATAAAAACCTCAACATTAACTCCTTCATTTTTAACCACAAAAATATATCCCTCATTTATATCCACATAAAATAAATATTTCCTTATCATATGTGTGACGCCCCCAAAATAGGTATACAACACCCATTCTGAGTCGCCAAATACATGGTACAGAAAACAAACTACAACTTCAATAATACAATTGTCGTGCACAATACGACAACACATACTGTGAGTTTAAATATAAATATTGTCTTCTAGACAATATCCACACTCAAATAAGTCCTCGTTACAATTATTCAAACACTATTTTACAGAAATAGTGAGGACTGCTAAAACATCTTTCTAGAACCATCACTCTATACCCCGACTAGATCCTGCTATGTTCTCACCTCCTGAGAAGAAAAATGGAACAAAAAGGAAAAGGGTGAGCTCAACTAGCCCAGTAAAGAATATTATGACTAAGATAATATACAACAAATTATCGTTAGTCTTCAACAGGGAAAAATCTGATAGAATATAATCGACAACAAGTTTTAGATCAACAACTGCAGCGGAAACAGCAAACCATTAGAAGAGTCAAGTAGAGAAAGAATTCTACTATCTTCTAAGATTTAAAAGTCCATCATCAATATTTTATCCCTGTAACATCAATTAATAATCATCTTTATCCAAATATTCATCTTTGCACTACAGGCCAAAGATATTCATTTGTATCACCTGTCAGTCATGTTCATCTCAACACCTGTTCATCTTTGCACTACAGGCCAAAGATATTCATCAAGTAATCATACATCTTTGCACTACAGGCCAAAGATATTCAGTAATATCATCATTTAGGACTGAGGATGATGAAAAATATCTTAAAGAGAACGAATCCAGTGAGACAGAAGGACAAATATTAGGGATTCGTATAACAGTTTATCCAAGATCAATAATACTTCATAATAATCAATTGTGAAGCAGAATTCAAAAATAAAGATCAAAACATGGATACAATCAAAGATAGTAACCATAATAGACATCTTGGACAAAAAGGGAAAATTTTATTTTTCGGTGAATAGTGTCGTATTCGTGAATAGTGCCGTATACGTGAATAGTGCCGTATACGTGAATAGTAACCCCGACACAAAAAGTTCCAAATTTGATAAAAACTCATATCAATATTTCAGCATAATGATATTGAAGAAAATAATATCATTTAAGAAGAAAATAATATCCCTTACCTCAAAATATCAGTACTTCTGGTCGGAATACCGGTATAAGGCTGAAAGAAACTTGCTCTGATGAATAGAAACTCTCAAAGTATCTAAATACTCACAAAATACACTCAATAATCTAGAGAGAGAAAGAGAAAAAACTTGTTTCTGGTGTGATTTTCAATTCTAACTTAGCCCTCTATTTATAGGAAAATTTTAGTAGGTTTGACCTGCAACCTGATGGCTTTACCTGCTACTATTCCCACCCACCACATTTGAAATATAATTCAGCACATTTCTTCACCAACCACAAGTGGGGCCCACCAATTCTAGAATTTTCCATCAAAATGATAAACTCCGAAAATTCAACAATTTCTGAACCAGTCATCTCGTAAAATTCATAATAAATCATACGTTCATTTTTAACGGTTCAAAATTTGTGGACATATACTCAACTTATATATGTATAACATATCCAAAAATTACCACGATCCAACGGTCGGATTAAAAATTATAACACCCGCAATATTTCTCAAAAACCCTGATTTGATTTTTAATACCTCCATTCCGACAAAAATACTGATAAAACACCTCAACATTAACTCCTTCATTTTTAACCACAAAAATATATCCCTCATTTATATCCACATAAAATAAATATTTCCTTATCATATGAATCAATAATTAATTATTCACAAATAATATTACAGAATCACATTTATGACAACCAGGCCGTTCCCAGGAAAGAGGGGGCTTTCCAATAAGGATTTCTCCTTACTGGCGCGCAATTAGATGACCAAACCTCTCCTTAGACAGAACTTTCTAGACATTGCCAATAATGTTATCTAATAATATTATTCAAATAATATGAATTATTGATCTGATAAAGAAAATACTGTGCAGCAACAATTATTGAAACAACAATAATATAAAATATCAACGCAACAATTATTGAATCAATAAAATAAAATATTGAACAATAACTACTGTAACAATTATTGAGTAGTGCCTTCTTACGTAAGAATCAATAATTGGTGCAATACCGTGTGCTACTGTATTTTAACCACCGGGTATTCCAACAGTATTAACGGTAACAACTACGCCGTTATTTATAAACAACTTATACTTGTCGTTTTCTTCATCCAATCGCTTTCCGTTATGGGGCCCACACAAGGCTGCGCCGTCGTACGAATATTCCCCGACAGCAAGAATATTCCACGACCAAACGAATATTCCCGACAAAATGAATATTTTATAACCACTTGCTTATTTTGCAAAATTTGCACATTTCACCCATAACCAAAGTATTATATCAAATTAACCCCTTATTATTCACAATAATATTTAGAGAAAATTTGATTTTATTCATTAATAAGTTGGGGTCTTACAACCTCCCCTCCTTATGAAATTTCGTCCTCGAAATTGACGTACGTACCTGATGTTTCAAAAAGGTGAGGATACCTCGCTTTCATTTCTGATTCCAACTCCCAGGTCATTTCTTCAATAGCATGGTTTCTCCACAAAACCTTAACTTGTGGTATAACCTTCGTGCGTAGGACATGCTCTTTCCTATCCAAGATCTTAACAGGTACCTCCTCGTACGTTAAATCTTCAGCTATCTCGTCTGGTTCTAACTCAATAATGTGGTTCGGGTCTTTAACATATTTACGAAGCATAGATATGTGAAAAACATTATGAACACGAGACATGCTTGGAGGTAATGCGAGTCTATATGCCACATTTCCTATTCGCTCAAGAATCTCAAATGGACCAACAAATCTTGGATTGAGCTTTCCTCTCTTCCCAAATCTTGTAACTCCCTTCCATGGTGCAACACGTAACAATACATGATCCCCAATATTAAATTCCACGTCCTTCCGATGAAGATCCGCATAACTCTTTTGTCGATCCTGTGCCGTTTGTATACGTTGTCGAATCGTTTGGATCTTCTCTGTAGTAATGCGTACCAACTCTGGTCCCAACAATGTTGCTTCACCCACCTCGTCCCAGCATACTGGAGAACGACATTTTCTTCCATACAACGCCTCGAATGGAGCCACACCTATGCTCGCCTGATAACTGTTGTTGTAGGAGAATTCCACCAATGGTAGGTACTTATCCCAACTCCCTTTGAGATCTAGGACACAAAGTCTTAATAGATCTTCAAGAGTTTGAATAGTCCTCTCTGATTGTCCGTCCGTTTGAGGATGGTATGCTGAACTGAATCGTAAATCCGTGCCCATAGCTTTCTGCAAGCTAACCCAAAATCGTGAAGTGAATCTTGGGTCACGATCCGAAACTATGGATACTGGCATGCCATGCAATCTCACAATCTCGTTCACGTACATACTAGCAAGACGTTCAAGGGAATAAGTCTCACGTATCGGCAAGAAATGAGCGGACTTGGTTAATCTATCAACAATAACCCAAATCGCATCTATGCCTTGAGAAACCTTGGGAAGACCCGTAACAAAATCCATAGTAATGTGTTCCCACTTCCATTTCGGAATCTCAAGTGGTTGCAATGGACCCTTTGGTACTTGATGCTCCGCTTTTACACGTTGACAAGTTAAACATCTCGAGATAAACTCCGCGATCTCTCTTTTCATATTGCTCCACCAAAATGTATGTCGAAGATCGTGATACATTTTGGTACTCCCAGGATGGATTGCAAACGGTGTGTTGTGTGCCTCCATCATTATTCTATGCTTCAAGTCAAAATCGTTAGGAACACAAAGTCTGGAGTTGACTCGAAGTATTCCTTCTTCATCGATTCTTGCTTCTGGAATAGCACCTTCTTGCACTTTCTTCTTCATACGCATCAGCTCCATGTCCGTAGCTTGAGCAGCTTTAACTTTATCGATTAAAGTCGGTTCTACTCGTATATTTGATATCATCATGTGGGTACTTGGAGCCTTCATCTCTATCTCCATCCTTTGCAAGTCATACAAAATGGGCCTTTGTGTTAACAACATTGCACTCGTACCCGCATATGATCTTCTACTCAATGCGTCAGCTACTACGTTTGCTTTTCCAGGATGGTATTGGATGGTATGATCGTAATCTTTCAACAGCTCAAGCCAACGTCGTTGCCGCATGTTGAGTTCCTTTTGGGTGAAGAAATATTTGAGGCTTTTATGATCTGTATAGATCTCCACTTTCTCCCCATACAGGTAGTGTCTCCAGATCTTCAACGCAAAAACGACTGCTGCCAACTCCAAATCATGAGTAGGATAATTCCTCTCATATTCTTTGAGTTGTCGTGAGGCATAGGCTATGACTTTCCCATGTTGCATGAGAACACATCCTAACCCTTTGCCTGAAGCATCGCTGTAGATAACAAATCCATCCGAACCAGATGGTATTGTCAGAACAGGTGCCGAAATGAGTCTCCTCTTGAGTTCTTGGAAACTCTTCTCGCATTCCTCACTCCATACGAATTTTGTATCTTTCCGAGTCAGCTGAGTTAACGGAGTAGCGATTCGAGAAAATCCTTCCACAAATCTCCGATAATAACCAGCTAAGCCCAGAAAGCTACGTACTTCGGTTACTCCCAACTTTGTATGGCTTCAATCTTCGCCGGGTCGACAGATACTCCATGTTTTGACACCACGTGCCCAAGGAATGCTACTTCCTCAAGCCAGAACTCGCATTTCTTCAGTTTGGCATATAGCTTATTTTCACGAAGCCTTTGCAATACCAGCTTCAAATGGCGCTCATGATCTTCACGGCTTTTGGAATAGATGAGGATGTCATCAATAAAGACAACAACGAACTGATCCAAATATTCTTTGAATACACGGTTCATCATATCCATGAAGGCAGCAGGAGCATTAGTCAATCCAAAAGACATTACTAAGAATTCATAATGCCCGTACCGAGTTCTGAAGGCAGTCTTTGGAATATCCTCAGTTTTAATCTTCAGCTGATGATATCCAGAACGAAGATCGATCTTTGAAAAGAATTGTGCTCCTTGCAACTGGTCAAACAGGTCATCAATGCGAGGTAGCGGATACCTATTCTTGATGGTGACATGGTTCAATTCTCGATAGTCAATACAAAGTCGCATACTCCCGTCTTTCTTCTTTACGAATAAAACAGGAGCACCCCAAGGAGACGTACTAGGACGAATAAAACCGATGTCCAACAACTCCTGTAGTTGGACTTTTAACTCCTGAAGTTCAATAGGAGCCATTCGATATGGAGTTTTAGAAATGGGCTTTGTACCGGGTTCAAGGTCAATAAAGAATTCAACTTCACGTTCTGGGGGTAGACCAGGAAGTTCTTCAGGAAATACATCGGGAAATTCTCTAACAATAGAAATATTATTCAAATCTGACTTGTCTTTGTTCAAATCCATAACATGGGCTAAGAAAGCTTGACATCCGTTTTTCAATAAACGAATAGCTTTGTGGCTTGATATGACAGTGACTGATTTTAGTGGTTTAGTAGTTTGAATTCGTATGACAGGTTGGTTAGGAATATGAAAACTAACAACCTTACGAAAACAATCAATTTTAGCATGATGAGTGGTTAACCAATCAATTCCTAAAATCACATCAAAAGCAAGTATCTTTAAAGAGATAAGATCAACAGGTAATGTGATAGTGCCAACTTGGATCATGCAAGATTTATAAACTGTAGATGTAACGAAAGTTTCACCCAACGGAGTTTCAACAGATAAGTTAAAGTCCAATTTCTCCGGAGTCAAGTTTAAACGTTGAGCACAAGCAGGAGAGATAAAAGAATGGGTAGAACCGGTATCTAGTAAAGTATAAACTTCGCAAGAATTCAAGATTAGCTTACCCGTGATCACCTCGTTCGGGTTTCTCGCGTTTTGGCCAGTCACGACAAACGCCCTTCCAAGAATCGCTGATTTCGACTTATCCGGGATAAATTTTGGAGTCACCATCCCCGCTGAACTTGGTTTTGCTACAGAACACTCTCGAGCTATATGACCCTCCTTTCCACAGTTATAACATACCTTGGATTGTTGTGGGCAGTTTGGGCTGATATGTCCCTCTTTCCCACATTTGTAACATACGACCGGTGGTCGTTCTCCTCCCCTAGAAACAGTTGATGTTTGTGCTGACGTCTTCACGTTATCATTGTTGTACCTTCTCTTCTTGAAATCTCCTCCCGACTCGCTCCTTTTATTATCACGACCACGATTACCACCAGAGTGGTTACCGCTTTTGTCCGAATGTTTTCCTCCCTGCTGGTTTTCATTGCTTCGATGACTGCCGCCACCGGTATGACCCTGGTTGTGGTCCCTCGGTTGCACATACTCATTATCTCGCTCTAATAATTGAGCCCTGTTTACAACATCTGAATATAAAAAAAATTTATGAGAGATAAGATATTGCCGAATCTCGGGTTTTAGACCTCTCAGAAACATCCTTGTCATTCGTTCCTCATTTTCGACCAAATGAGGTGCAAACCTGGATAACTCTGCAAACTTCGCCTCGTACTGGGACACCGTCATGTTGTTTTGTTCCAGTCTGATAAACTCCACCTCCTTCATATGACGAATACTTTCAGGAAAGTACTTGTCATTGAACAGTTTTTGAAATGTTTCCCAGGACATGTTGAGTGCGTCAGGCTGGGTACGCTTCACAGACTCCCACCAGTAGTCTGCCTCACCGCGGAACATAAAGGTGGCGAATGGAACCTTCTGTTCCTCCGTGCATCCCAAGACATCAAATATCTTGGTAATTTGCTTGACCCACGTTTCCGCCATGATCGGATCCGGCTTTCCCTTAAATTCTGGTGGTCCCAATTCTTTGAACTGCTTAGCTGTGACAAACCGCGCGTTATCATTTCCACCCGTATTCTGCACACGAGTCTCCCTCGTCTGATTTTGCATGAACTGCAAAAAGCTCCTAAACATTCCATCATTCATCGTTTGCTCGGTAACGTTGTTTACAGGAGGAATATTGCCTTCCTGTTGCACGTTCCCCTGGGTGGTGATCAAAGGTGTCTCCACGGTCTGATTTACTCCATTATTAACGTTCTCAGCTGCCATTCTTAAATACTGCCATAAAACAAGGGTTAATAGTCATGTCATATATTATCCCTATACTCTGACCGACCAAATAAACACCAAATAAACTTAGTCAGGTCATACTAGCGAAGGAATTCCCCGTCTCTCCCCTCCTAGTTCTTGTCTCACATCTCAGCCAGGGATCATATCCCTAAGCTCTGATACCAACTGTGACGCCCCCAAAATAGGTATACAACACCCATTCTGAGTCGCCAAATACATGGTACAGAAAGCAAACTACAACTTCAATAATACAATTGTCGTGCAAAATACGACAACACATACTGTGAGTTTAAATACAAATATTGTCTTCTAGACAATATCCACACTCAAATAAATCCTCATTACAATTATTCAAACACTATTTTACAGAAATAGTGAGGACTGCTAAAACATCTTTCTAGAACCATCACTCCATACCCCGACTAGATCCTGCTATGTTCTCACCTCCTGAGAAGAAAAATGGAACAAAAAGGAAAAGGGTGAGCTCAACTAGCCCAGTAAAGAATATTATGACTAAGATAATATACAACAAATTATCGTTAGTCTTCAACAGGGAAAAATCTGATAGAATATAATCGACAACAAGTTTTAGATCAACAACTGCAGCGGAAACAGCAAACCATTAGAAGAGTCAAGTAGAGAAAGAATTCTACTATCTTCTAAGATTTAAAAGTCCATCATCAATATTTTATCCCTGTAACATCAATTAATAATCATCTTTATCCAAATATTCATCTTTGCACTACAGGCCAAAGATATTCATTTGTATCACCTGTCAGTCATGTTCATCTCAACACCTGTTCATCTTTGCACTACAGGCCAAAGATATTCATCAAGTAATCATACATCTTTGCACTACAGGCCAAAGATATTCAGTAATATCATCATTTAGGACTGAGGATGATGAAAAATATCTTAAAGAGAACGAATCCAGTGAGACAGAAGGACAAATATTAGGGATTCGTATAACAGTTTATCCAAGATCAATAATACTTCATAATAATCAATTGTGAAGCAGAATTCAAAAATAAAGATCAAAACATGGATACAATCAAAGATAGTAACCATAATAGACATCTTGGACAAAAAGGAAAAATTTTATTTTTCGGTGAATAGTGCCGTATTCGTGAATAGTGCCGTATACGTGAATAGTGCCGTATACGTGAATAGTAACCCCGACACAAAAAGTTCCAAATTTGATAAAAACTCATATCAATATTTCAGCATAATGATATTGAAGAAAATAATATCATTTAAGAAGAAAATAATATCCCTTACCTCAAAATATCAGTACTTCTGGTCGGAATACCGGTATAAGGCTGAAAGAAACTTGCTCTGATGAATAGAAACTCTCAAAGTATCTAAATACTCACAAAATACACTCAATAATCTAGAGAGAGAAAGAGAAAAAACTTGTTTCTGGTGTGATTTTCAATTCTAACTTAGCCCTCTATTTATAGGAAAATTTTAGTAGGTTTGACCTGCAACCTGATGGCTTTACCTGCTACTATTCCCACCCACCACATTTGAAATATAATTCAGCACATTTCTTCACCAACCACAAGTGGGGCC
Source organism: Panax notoginseng (assembly GCA_016801055.1). Taxonomy (NCBI): domain Eukaryota; kingdom Viridiplantae; phylum Streptophyta; class Magnoliopsida; order Apiales; family Araliaceae; genus Panax; species Panax notoginseng. The sequence goes on along the minus strand of CM029012.1, from coordinate 160,277,465 downwards.
CACCAATTCTAGAATTTTCCATCAAAATGATAAACTCCGAAAATTCAACAATTTCTGAACCAGTCATCTCGTAAAATTCATAATAAATCATACGTTCATTTTTAACGGTTCAAAATTTGTGGACATATACTCAACTTATATATGTATAACATATCCAAAAATTACCACGATCCAACGGTCGGATTAAAAATTATAACACCCCGCAATATTTCTCAAAAACCCTGATTTGATTTTTAATACCTCCATTCCGATAAAAATACTGATAAAACACCTCAACATTAACTCCTTCATTTTTAACCACAATAAATATATCCACATATATCCACATAAAATAAATATTTCCTTATCATATGAATCAATAATTAATTATTCACAAATAATATTACAGAATCACATTTATGACAACCAGGCCGTTCCCAGGAAAGAGGGGGCTTTCCAATAAGGATTTCTCCTTACTGGCGCGCAATTAGATGACCAAACCTCTCCTTAGACAGAACTTTCTAGACATTGCCAATAATGTTATCTAATAATATTATTCAAATAATATGAATTATTGATCTGATAAAGGAAAATACTGTGCAGCAACAATTATTGAAACAACAATAATATAAAATATCAACGCAACAATTATTGAATCAATAAAATAAAATATTGAACAATAACTACTGTAACAATTATTGAGTAGTGCCTTCTTACGTAAGAATCAATAATTGGTGCAATACCGTGTGCTACTGTATTTTAACCACTGGGTATTCCAACAGTATTAACGGTAACAACTACGCCGTTATTTATAAATAACTTATACTTGTCATTTTCTTCATCCAATCGCTTTCTGTTATGGGGCCCACACAAGGCTGCGCCGTCGTACGAATATTCCCCGACAGCAAGAATATTCTACGACCAAACGAATATTCCCCGACAAAATGAATATTTTATAACCACTTGCTTATTTTGTAAAATTTGCACATTTCACCCATAACCAAAGTATTATATCAAATTAACCCCTTATTATTCACAATAATATTTAGAGCAAATTTGATTTTATTCATTAATAAGTTGGGGTCTTACAATATGAATCAGTAATTAATTATTCACAAATAATATTACAGAATCACATTTATGACAACCAGGCCGTTCCCAGGAAAGAGGGGGCTTTTCAATAAGAATTTCTCCTTACTGGCGCGCAATTAGGTGACCAAACCTCTCCTTAGATAGAACTTTCTAGACATTGCCAATAATGTTATCTAATAATATTATTTAAATAATATGAATTATTGATCTGATAATGGGAAATACCGTGCAACAACAATTATTGAACAACAATAATATAAAATTTCAACGTAGCAATTATTGAATCAATAAAAAAATATTGAACAGTAATTACTGTAAAAATTATTGAGTAGTGCCTTCTTACGTAAGAATCAATAATTTCAAAAATACTGTGCAATACCGTGTGCTACTGTGCAATAACGCGTATTACTGTATTTTAACCACCGGGTATTCCAACAGTGTTAACGGTAACAACTACACCGTTATTTATAAAAACTCAAATTTGTCATTTTCTTCATCCGACAGTTATTCTGTTATTGGGCCCATAAATGGCTGCGCCGTCGTACGAATATCCCCCGACAGAAAGAATATTCCACGACCAAACGAATATTCCCCGACAATAATGATTATTTTATAATCACTTGTTTATTTTGAAAAAAAATTCATATATCACCCTTAACTTTAACATTTATCAATTTAACCATTTACTGAATAGTAATTATTGAATACTTTTATTTCATAAAATTCGGGGTCTTACAATCTCCCCTCCTTATGAAATTTCGTCCCCAAAATTTACGTACCTGGTATTTCAAAGAGTTGAGAATACCTTCCTTTCATTTCAGATTCCATCTTCCCTGTCATCATAATTTCTCCATTGCTCATCTCCTGTATTTCAAATATCATTCTAGAATACAGCTTCAAAACAAGGGTTAATTTAACAAATTAACATATCACATAATATCCCGATATTATGACTGACCAACAAATAAGCTTAAGTAGGACACACTAGCGAATGATTTACTCATCTCTCCCCTCCTAGTTATATTTCCCGATCTCCGCCAGAGACCATATCCCTAAGCTCTGATACCAACTGTGACAACCCCAAAATAGGTCCATTCCACCCAACCCATTCTGAGTCGTCAAATATATGGTACAGAAAACAACTACAACTTTATTACAACAATTGTCGTGCAAAATACAACAACACATATGCCGTGAGTTTGGATACAAATATATACCAAATGTGACATTGGACACCATCATGTGTCAGCACCTCACAAAGGTACCTTACATAAAGGTACAGTCAAAAACTATTTTAGAAATTATAATCTTTGGGAAGTACTCAAGGAAACCTTCGTACATGGGAGGCCATGCGTCTAGGTTATGATAGATATCATATGGCCACAGAATTATTCTTGGTTGACCCAATAGACCCCAAAGAAAAAAGAGAAGATTACAATCATATTCTTCCCTATGGTGAGTCTTCTCTTGAAATATCATTATTTCTACTGTCTCTAATTGAGAATTATACTTCAAATAAACACCAAGATTATATAGGTAGTGCTCGTATATATACTCAGCAAGTGGATGAGCACATCCCTGTCTTATGATAACACGAGTTTGTATGTCGTTAGACATCTTGTATGATAGTGACAAACCACCCTTCCAACGTTGGGTACACCTCACCCTATTGGATTCACCAAATAAAACTACTAAATGAACTTTTCTATACTGCTTCGGGAGAACCTCCACAGCTAGAGACCACCGTTCTATTTCCCCGTTTCCCTTGCTCGACCCAGCTACACTCTTATTACCTGAAAGGAATTGTGAAGCAAAAGGGTGAGCACAACTAGCTCAGTAAAGAATATCATGACTAAAGATAATTAAATTATCAATAGCCTTCATCAATAATAAATCAGAGATTTAGAACATATGGTAAATGATAAAAATTTCAACCATAGTTGCAGCGGAACGAGCAATCCATTAGAAGAGTCAAATAGACTATAAAGTCTATTATCTTCTCCATGTTAAAAATCCACCAACAATATTTTATCCCTGTAACATCAATCAACAGTTCCTTTCCACAATCATACGAATAACTCATAATCATAATTGTGATTCTAAATTTTTCTTCGCACCCAGGACGAAGAATATTTTCATCACCTGTCTTTACCTGAAACATCAAAGATCATGGTTATACCAAATCACAGTTCCTGTTCATAATCATACTAATAAATCCATCTTTGCACTACGACCAAAGATATTCAACAACGGTTCATCTTTGCACTACAGGCCAAAGATATTCATCAACAGACCATCTTTGCACTACAGGCCAAAGATATTCAACAACAGTTCATCTTTGCACTACAGGCCAAAGATATTCATCAATAATTCATCTTTGCACTACAGCCAAAGATATTCATCAACAATTCATCTTTACACTACAGGCCAAAGATATTCTTCAACAGTTCATATTTGCACTACAAGTCAAATATATTCATCAACAGTTTATATTTGCACTACAGACCAAATATATTAATATCTCAAAAAAATATATAATCATTTCAGAATTTATATAAACAATAATTATATCCATGTTGATCAATTCACCTTTGCACTTAAGCTAAAGATATTCACTTATAAATTCAATGGTCATGATCATACCAGTCAACAATTCAACTTTGCACTACTGGCCAAAGAGAACCCATAGTCATGATCATACCAGAAATTTACCCATCTTTACACTCAAGTCAAAGAGAAATATCATCATTAGGGTTATAAAAATGTTATATATGATAATAAAATTAATATAATCAACATATAGATTTAATCTCAAGAGTAATATTCATAAACCAACTATAATTTGGTCAGAAAAAGAGAATAGTAACTCGTGAATAGTAACTCATGAATAGTAAACTCGACACAAAAAGGTAGAAATTCCACAATAAAATACATACCAATATTTCGGTATAATGATATTGAAAAAATAATATTTCTTAAGCTTATAAACAATTTATTTAAATTGTTTACACTTTACTAAATAATGCATTTAATCATTCTAAAATACCAAACTCATAAGATTTTATCACCAATAATCAAAACCCTCATCAAAAATCTGCATATACCTCATATAGGATTCTCAAGCCATAAAATCCTATTTTCTAATTTTCTTACTTCACATAACATATTTAATTCATTTACTCATAACTAGTCTATTTACATAAAAAATACCAAATCAGTTCCAAAAATATTTCTTTTCTGAGATTTAGCAGAATATAGTCCCATATTTAACATATATTTTTCTTAGAATTTTTAAAACTCATTTACTATTTTTCATATGACCAAAACCGCCGAATATTTAGACATTTATCATAAATTGTACTTTTATCCAAAAATTCTGAAATTCACAGAGTACACTGATATTATATAGATATACTTCCAATAAAAATTTCATCAATTTTGGAGTTAACCACAAGGAATTATAAGCGATTACTTTTAAAATAGTCTTTTCTCATAAAATTCATAACTCTTAATCTATACATCCAAAAATCACCATTTTTGGACACAATCAAGAAAACTCATCAAAATATCATTTCAAATTTTTTAGATTTTTGAAGGTCAGAAAAATTACGAAACTAGAAAATATAACAACACTTAAAATCCCTTACTATCCCTTACTATCCCTTACCTCAAAAGTGCAGCATTTCTGACTGGAATGCAAAGCCGAAGGAAACTTGCACTGAGTAGCAACTCTCAAAGTATCTAAATACTCACAAAATATGCTTCATAATATAGAGAGAGAAAGCTTATGTTTCTGGTGTGATTTTCAATTCTAACTTAGCCCTCTATTTATAGGAAAATTTTAGTAGGCTTGACCTGCAACCTGATGGCTTTACCTGCTACTATTCCCACCCACCACATTTGAAATATAATTCAGCACATTTCTTCACCAACCACAAGTGGGGCCCACCAATTCTAGAATTTTCCACCAAAAATAATTTATAACTTGATTTCCGAATCAGCCACCTCTTAAAATTCATAACAAATCATACGTTCATTTTTAACGGTTCAAAATTTGTGGACATATACTCAACTTATATATGTATAACATATCCAAAAATTACCACGATCCAACGGTCGGATTAAAAATTATAACCCTCGTAAAATATCTCAAAAACCCTGATTTTTAATACCTCCATTCCGACAAAAATACTGATAAAAACCTCAACATTAACTCCTTCATTTTTAACCACAAAAATATATCTCTCATTTATATCCACATAAAATAAATATTTTCTTATCATATGAATCAGTAATTAATTATTCACAAATAATATTACAGAATCACATTTATGACAACCAGGCCGTTCTCAGGAAAGAGGGGGCTTTCCAATAAAAATTTCTCCTTACTGGCGCGCAATTAGGTGACCAAACCTCTCCTTAGATAGAACTTTCTAGACATTGCCAATAATGTTATCTAATAATATTATTTAAATAATATGAATTATTGATCTGATAATGAGAAATACTGTGCAACAACAATTATTGAACAACAATAATATAAAATTTCAACGTAGCAATTATTGAATCAATAAAAAAATATTGAACAGTAATTACTGTAAAAATTATTGAGTAGTGTCTTCTTACGTAAGAATCAATAATTTCAAAAATACTGTGCAATACCGTGTGCTACTGTGCAATAACGCGTATTACTGTATTTTAACCACCGGGTATTCCAACAGTGTTAACGGTAACAACTACACCGTTATTTGTAAAAACTCAAATTTGTCATTTTCTTCATCCGACAGTTATTCTGTTATGGGGTCCATAAATGGCTGCGCCGTCGTACGAATATCCCCCGACAGAAAGAATATTTCACGACCAAACGAATATTCCCCGACAACAATGATTATTTTATAACCACTTGTTTATTTTGAAAAAAAAATTCATATATCACCCTTAACTTTAACATTTATCAATTTAACCATTTACTGAATAGTAATTATTGAATACTTTTATTTCATAAAATTCGGGGTCTTACAATTTTAAATATTTTAGAAGTGTTATTAAGCTCATGAGGTGTCGGGATGTAAACGCACAAGTAACGAATGAGTTGTGATAAAAATAAAAATAATATTTTTGTTAAAGTAAAAATGGTGATAATACCAGAATAGTAGATTGTCATAAATGAGATTTTAGGTTTCTCAAGTTTTATTATTTACTTCTAAAATTTTGGAATATGAATAATGATTTTATGCGATAAATAAAGACAACTTGAATGAATAATGATTTGTTAGTTGGTTTATATGTTATTCGAGATAAATATGATTTGGTGTTGATCCCTACTTTTAATAAAATTTAAATTGTTTATAGTAAGGTATTGATTTGATTCTTACGTAAGAAGTCACCATGTAATTCATTTAATAATTATCACAGTAATTATTGCACCATGATTCATATTATTGATTCTTAATTACATAAGAAGTCACTCAGTCTTTTATTCAATAATTGTCATAGTAGTTATTACACAGTGACTCATATTATCTGATATGATATAATTATACCAGTTAAAAGTATTGTGAGTCTATGTTAATAATTGTGAATAATTGTTAAAAGATTAAAAATATGTAAATAATTGATGAATAAAAGGTGTTGATTAAAGATAAGTATGATATACAGATGTTTGTTCAATTATTTTTTTTTTACAAAAGTAAGTTTGACAGGACTTGCCGACACTTTACTTTTTCTAAAGTAGTCTAGACCACAACTTAATTATTTTTAAAACGTGTACAAGTTGGTTTAATTTTCTCTGTAGGACCATAAATTCCACTACCATTATTACATACCTCATTTGGTTATTTTGTCAAAGCGGGTGTGCTAGTTGTTTACTAAATTTTCAGTATAAATAGGTTGCTCGGTTGAGTAACTAAAGACACATCATCACTACACTAAAAATATAGAATTTTTTTACTACAATATTGTGAGTATAATATTATGAGTATTTCTATTGAGTGTAATGTTACTCTAAGTATAGATAAGGAATGCAAACATTGTTTAAGTTGATCAATTTCACAGAAAGTAGAATCAAGTCACATGCTAAGGTAAGAGATATCATTATTGTGGTAAGAGGATATCATTTTTATGATAAAAGGATTATCATTTTCTTTCATACTCCATATTATGGTAAGATATTATTATTCGTTTATTTAGTTTATCATTAAATGGTGAAAAGTCCTGAAAGGATTAGAATATCCTTAATAGTTTGCACTTCATCTATTATTATGATATCAATTTAGACTCTGGATAATTAAGTTGAAAATTACTAAGATCTATGTTATCTTATTATTCTGATTATTCATGTTTATTCATTATATATATCATTGTCATCATTTTCATGCATATATTGTGTTGAAAGTCATCTTTGGCCTGTAGTGCATAGATGGACTTGGTATGATTATAACCAGGGATTATTCGGTATAATCATGACCGTAATGTTATAAATGATGTGGTAAAAGTCATCTTTGGCCCGTAGTGCATAGATGGACTTGGTATGATTATGACCAGGGATTATTCGGTATAATCATGACCGTAATGTTACAAATGATGTGGTAAAAGTTATCTTTGGCCCGTAGTGCATAGATGGACTTGGTATGATTATGACCAGGGATTATTCGGTATAATCATGACCGTAATGTTATAAATAATGTGGTAAAAATCCTCTTTGGCTTACGTGCAAAGATGGACAGTTGATTGACATGATTATGACCAGGGATTATTCGGTATAATCATGACCATTAGTGAAAACACGAATATCCTTGGACCGTAGTGTATGGATAATTCGTGGTTGTGATACTATTGAGATGAGTCTCAGCGTTATTGATTTTACAGTTGTATGTCTTAGGATCGTATTACAAAGATAAACTGTTGATTTACCTGATTATAAATATGAATTGTGAATTTAATTATAATCTGTGGTGGTTCTGGTGAAGATAGGTGATGAGAGTTCTCTTTGTCTTAGGTATAACAAAGAACTGTTGATGAGTATTACAGGAATGAAATATTAACGATGGACTTTTAATCTAGAAGAGATAGTAGACATTATATTCTACTTGACTCTTCTAATAGATTGTTGATTCCGCTGCTATTATGGTTGAAAACTTTTATCTTCTACCATATGTTCTAAATATCCGAATTATTTTGATAATTTAATTATCTTAAGTCATGATATTCTTTACTGAACTATTTGTGCTCACCATTTTACTTCACCACCCCTTTCAGGTAGTAAAAGTGTAGCTGGAACTAGCAGAGAGAACATGAGTATAAAGTGGTGATACGAATTAGTCACGAGCCTAATCAAATTATGAAACGGTGTGACATAATAACTGTACTGAGAACTTAAAATGTGTGTTACATATTTTATACATCATTTAATATTTAATTTTGGTGAACAATAATAGGGTGAGGCGAACTCAAATTTGGAAGCGTAAAAAATGCACTCCATTAGAAAGAGGAGGCCAGAAATCTTCTCGTGTTCCTTTGGGGACTTGAAATATTTGCTGCTGTACTTTAGATGACATTGTAATAATTTGAGTATGAATATTGTCGTATTATATACGTTGCAATATTTGTATTGAAACTCATAGTATATGTGTCGTCGTATTTTGCACGACAGTTGTATAAATGGAGTTGTTAGTAGTGTATTTTCTAGCGTCACAATGTACCTATTCCCTATCACAACCCAATACACAGTAATATAAACATGTATCTCACATTCAAATATTCAACGTAGCACTAAAAACGATAGCAACACATCAAGCAAAACGTAATCTACTAAATGTTTGTTAGAAATTTTCTAATGTCCATTACAATAATCAACGGCTTGAATTAAACGATCTCCAATGTCCGTTACAATAATCAACGACTTAAATTAAAAAAGAAATCTCACTGTCCGTTAGAAATTCTAGCGGACTGAATGAAAGTACTTTTTGGACGATTATGCCCCATTTAGCCCAACTCAAACACCGATAAAGCAAGTAACACTTGGGAACTAAATTTTTAAACAGTCCACTAGTCCTGGAGCTTCGATGGAAACATCAAGAACTTTCTTGATCGTTGTGAGTGATTTGAGTACACTACTTTCATCGCAAATTGAATCAACGAAAACTACATCAATATTAAGATCCAACGTCTCTCCTCTTCAATTAGCTTCACAAATTGATTTCTCGAAAAACCCATAAGTTAACTAGTAGAGCAATGAAAATGAAAATGGTATTGTTAACGCCTGATTTTGTACGCCTGACGAAATCACCAAAATAGTTGGCCAAAACCGCGCTAACAAGTTGATGGAGTAGTTGATTGTATTGTTGTGAAATTAAACTTAGAAAATACACACATATAAACATACACACATTATTGTAAGAGATATAAAATATGGACACAAGAATTTACGTGAAAACTCAATTGAGAAAAAATTACGAAGAGAGAGAAGAAATCCACTATAATAATATGGAGAGTACAAATTATTTATTTGTGTCATGTGTTATTCTGTTCTCTAACCCTTGTTTGTTGCCGTATTTATAGAGGTCATGTCCACCTGAATCCAATTAGGAGTAGGAGTCCTTTTTAGAATCACCTTATAACTGCAATTAATGACTGATCGATTCCTTCCCAAATTAGATCTATTTATCCCACCAAATAAGAAAATACAATCTTACTCTAATAAGGACTCTCCCACTATTTGAGCAAGCTATCACAATAAATGTATGTGGGCCAACACCAGATCCGAACCATTAAATAAATTGGGTTACACCTTAGTCACATCCCAACATTCGTTCGGGAGGACGTTGGTCCGTCTCGAAAGATGTTATCCGTTCGGGAGGAAGCTGGTCCGTCTCGAAGGATGTTATCCGTTCGGGAGGACGCTGGTACATCCTCGAAGGATGTTATCTGTTTGGGAGGACGTTAATCCGTCTCGAAGAATGTTATCCGTTCGGGAGGACGCTGGTCCATCGCGAAGAATATTATCCATTCGGGAGAACGTTGATCCATCTCGAAGGATGGTGCTCATACTAGGCTTGTATATCTTGCCCCCAGGTGGTAAAAATATAATCGATGCCTGAAATTCTTCTTCTTCTTTTATTTATAAGGCAAAACCAAGGAACGAATAAAACAAGACACGATCTGTTAGTGTTGGAAATTGTTGACAATGATCAAAGCGGATTAATGTTCCAGAAATTGATCAATGTGCCGAAGCGGGTTGATGTGCCAAAGCGTATTAACGAGCCAAAGATGGCTGACGCTAAATCTGAATCCGTTAAGTTCTCTGACTTTTGGAACTTTAAAAAATTCCTTAATGTATTATTTTCTCCGCCTATTTGATTCGATCATGTGGACCTGGGCAAAAAAGGGGGTCTCTAGAGGACAAAAATGTCATCACGTTAAACAATATGTAATCACATGTACGAGTATGATCATAACATGGGTATGATCAAGTACTTGATAAATGATGTAATCACATGCATGAATATGATGCATTACTTTGAATAAAGAAAATTAATAATATAAGTAATGCATAACGTAACAGTATGATTTATTAGTTACAAGTATAACATCATATTATGAAATTTATAATGCAGGTGAAGTAGTATTGTTAATCTGTGACGCCCCCAAAATAGGTATACATCACCTATTCTGAGTCGCCAAATACATGGTACAGAATACAAATACAATCTTTAATATACAACAAGAGAGCTGTGAGTTTTAATACAAATATTGTTATCTAGACAATATCCACACTCAATGGAGTCCTCATTATATTTATTATTACACTATTTTATAGAATAGTGAGGACTACCAATGCACCATCTAGGACCATCACTCTGTTCCCCGACTCGTCCCAGCTATATTCTCATTTCCTGAAGAGAATAGTAAAAGAAAGGGTGAACTCAACTAGCCCAGTAAGAAATATTATGACTAAGATAATGCAGAATAAATTATTGTTAGCCTTCAACAGTGTTAAACTGATACAATATAACAAACATCAAGTTTAACTGTAGCGGAACAAACAATCCATTAGAAGAGTCAAGTAGAGAATAAAATCTACTATCTTATATGATTTAAAAGGTTTTTCATCACTTTTATCGCTGAGACTCAGCTCAATAAATAATCCACATCATTAAATCATCCCTGTACTATAGGCCAAGAATAATCTTTAGTATAATGACCATGAATTATCCATGCACTACGGGTCAAAGATAATCGTGTTTTCATCAACGGTCCAGATCATGCCATAAAATAATTAATCTTTGCACCCTTGGCCGAAGAGAATCCATAGCCACAATCATACCAAAAACTGTCCATCAATGCATTACGGGCCAATGAGGACTTTTTTCACATCATTTGTAACATTATAGTCATAATTATACCGAATAATTCCTGGTCATAATCATATCAAGTCCATCTATGCACTACAGGCCACAGATGACTTTCAACATAATATAAACATGAGGATGATGACAATGACATAATAATTCAATAAAATAAGTTCAAGAATTAATTTATCCAGGAACCAATAACGTCCAAATTGTCAACATGATACTTCTTTGTAGAGTAAAATTCAAGAATGCCTAGAAGAATATTTCCATGAAAAGATACTGGATGAAGCGCAAATATCAAGGATATTCTACTAATTTCATGGAGTATAGAAGCCAAAACTTTAACCAACTGAGTATAATAGAATATATGAAACTGCAAATAGATTTTAGCCAACATGCGGTAATCCACTTAGACAGATCATGTCCACAATTTAATAAGGAATGAATACAAAGGATCATTCACCATGCATGTGGTAATCTGTGACGACCCCAAAATAGGTCCATTCCACCCAACCCATTCTGAGTCGTCAAATACATGGTACAGAAAATAACTACAACTTTATTACAACAATTGTCGTGCAAAATACAACAACACATATGCTGTGAGTTTGGATACAAATATATACCAAATGTGACTCATGTTCTAACCGTGGACATCACCTCACAATAACACCTTACATAAAGGTATAGTCAAAAATTGTTTTAGAAATTAGAATCTTTGGGAAGTGCTCAAGGAAACCTTCGTACATGGGAGGCCACGCGTCTAGGTTATGATAGATATCATATGGCCACAGAATTATCCTTGGTTAACCCACTAGACCCCAAAGAAAAACGAGAAGATTACTATCATATTCTTCCCAATGGTGAGTCTTCTCTTGACATATCATTATCTCTACTGTCTCTAATTGAGAATTATACTTTAAACAAACACCAAGATTATATAGGTAGTGCTCGTATATATACTCAGCAAGTGGATGAGCACATCCCTGTCTTATGATGACATGAGGTTGTATGTCGTTAGACATCTTGTATGATAGTGGCAAACCACCCTTCCAACGTTAGGTACACCTTACCCTATTGGATTCACCAAATATAACTACTAAATAAACTTTTCTATACTGCTTCGGGAGAACATCCACAGCTAGAGACCACCGTTCTATTTCCCCGTTACCCTCGCTCGACCCAGCTACACTCTTATTACCTGAAAGGAATTGTGAAGCAAAAGGGTGAGCACAACTAGCTCAGTAAAGAATATCATGACTAAAGATAATTCAATTATCAATAGCCTTCATCAACAATAAATCAGAGATTTAGAACATATGGTAAATGATAAAAATTTCAACCATAGTTGCAGCGGAACGAGCAATCCATTAGAAGAGTCAAATAGACTATAAAGTCTATTATCTTCTCCATGTTAAAAATCCACCAACAATATTTTATCCATGTAACATCACTCAACAGTTCCTTTCCACAATCATATGAATAACTCATAATCATAATTGTGACTATAAATTTTTCTTCGCACCCAGAACGAAGAATATTTTCATCACCTGTCTTTACCTGAAACATCAAAGATCATGGTTATACCAAATCACAGTTCCTGTTTATAATCATACTAACAAATCCATCTTTGCACTACGGGCCAAAGATATTCATCAACAAACCATCTTTGCACTACGGGCCAAAGATATTCAACAACAGTTCATCTTTGCACTACAGGCCAAAGATATTCATCAACAGGCCATCTTTGCACTACATGCCAAAGATATTCATCAACAATTCATATTTGCACTACAGGCCAAATATATTCATATCTCAAAGAAATATATAATCATTTCAGAATTTATATAAACAATAATTATAACCATGTTGATCAATTCACCTTTGCACTTAAGCTTAAGATATTCAATTATAAATTCAATGGTCATGATCATACCAGTCACAATTCAACTTTGCACTACAGGCCAAAGAGAACCCTAGTCATGATCATACCAATAATCTACCCATCTTTACACTCCAGTGAAAGAGAATTTCAGCATCAGGGTTATAAAAATGTTATATATGATGATAAAAATAATATGATCAACATATAGTTTTAATCTCAAGAGTAATATTCGTAACTCATGAATAGTAACTCCGACACAAAAGATAGAAATTCCACAATAAAATCCATACCAATATTTCGGTATAATGATATTGAAAGAATAACATTACTTAAATTTATAAACAATTTATTTTAATTGTTTACACTTTACTAATTAATGCATTTAATCATCATAAAATGCCAACTCTTACAATTTCATCATCAATAACCAAAACCCTCATCAAAAATCTGCATATACCTCATATAGGATTCTCAAGCCATAAAATCCTATTTTCCAATTTTCTTACTTCACAAAAACATATTTAATTCATTTACTCATAACTAGACCATTTTCATGAAAAATACCAAATCAGTTCTAAAAATATTTCTTTTCTGGGATTTAGCATAATATAGTCACATAGTGAACATATATTTTTCTCAGAATTTTTAAAAGTCATTTACTATTTTTCATATGGCCAAAACAGCCGAATATTTAGACATTTATCAAAAATTGTACTTTTGTCCAAAAATTCTGAAATTTACATAGTATACTTCTATCATATACATGTACTCCCAATAAAAATTTCATCAATTTTGGAGTTAACCACAAGGAATTATAAGCGGTTACTTTTAAAATAGTCTTTTCTCATAAAATTCATAACTCTCAATCTATACATCCAAAAATCGCCATTTTTGGACACAATCAAGAAAACTCATCAATTAATCATTTCAAATTTTTCCAAAATTTTTGAAGGTCAGAAAAATTACGAAACTGAAAAACATAACAACCCTTAAAATCCATTACTATCCCTTACTATCCCTTACCTCAAAAGAGCAGTACTTCTGATCGGTATAAGGCTGAAGGAAACTTGCACTGATGAATAGCAACTCACCAAGTATCTAAATACTCACAAAATACACTCAATAATCTAGAGAGAGAAAGAGAGAAAGCTTATGTTTCTGGTGTGATTTTCAATTCTAACTTAGCCCTCTATTTATAGGAAAATTTTGGTAGGTTTGACCTGCAACCTGATGGCTTTACCTGCTACTATTCCCACCCACCACATTTGAAATATAATTCAGCACATTTCTTCACCAACCACAAATGGGGCCCACCAATTCTAGAATTTTCCACCAAAATGATAAACTCCGAAAATTCAACAATTTCTGAACCAGTCATCTCGTAAAATTCATAACAAATCATACGTTCATTTTTAACGGTTCAAAATTTATGGGCATATACTCAACTTATATATGTATAACATATCCAAAAATTACCACGATCCAACGGTCGGATTAAAAATTATAACCCCCGCAAACTATCTCAAAAACCCTGATTTTTAATACCTCCATTCCGACAAAAATATGGATAAAAATCTCAACATTAACTCCTTCATTTTTAACCACAAAAATATATCTCTCATTTATATCCACATAATATAAATATTTCCTTATCATATGAATCAATAATTAATTATTCACAAATAATATTACAGAATCACATTTATGACAACCAGGCCGTTCCTAGGAAAGAGGGGGCTTTCCAATAAGGATTTCTCCTTACTGGCGCGCAATTAGATGACCAAACCTCTCCTTAGACAGAACTTTCTAGACATTGCCAATAATGCTATCTAATAATACTATTCAAATAATAAGAATTATTGATCTGATAATGGGAAATACTGTGCAGCAACAATTATTGAACAACAATAATACAAAATTTCAACGTAGCAATTATTGAATCAATAAAATAAAATATTGAACAGTAATTACTGTAACAATTATTGAGTAGTGCCTTCTTACGTAAGAATCAATAATTTCAAAAATACTATGCAATACCGTGTGCTACTGTGCAATAACGCGTATTACTGTATTTTAACCATCGGGTATTCCAACAGTGTTAACGGTAACAACTACGCCGTTATTTGTAAAAACTCAAATTTGTCGTTTTCTTCACCCGACAGTTATTCGTTATGGGGCCCACAAATAGCTGCGCCGTCGTACGAATATTCCCCGACAGAAAGAATATTCCACGACCAAACGAATATTCCCCGACAACAATGAATATTTTATAACCACTTGCGTAGTTTGAAAAAATTTCATATATCACCCTTAACTTTAACTTTTATCAATTTAACCATTTACTGAATAGTAATTATAAGAAAAATTAAATACTTTTATTTCATAAAATTCGGGGTCTTACATAATCCACATAGACAGGTTATTCCAACAGAATAATAAAGAATGGAATAACAGAAGGATTCACCATGCGTGCGATAGACTGCACAGATAGGTTATTCCTAACAGAATAATAAAGAATGGAACCAGGTCATGCGTAAACGCACAGACAGGATATTCCGACAGAATAATAAAGAACGAAACCAGGTCAGGCGAAATTCGCACCGACAGGATATTCTAACAAAATATTAAAGAATGGAATAACAACAGAAATCACCATGCATGCGATAGACCGCACAGACAGGTTATTCTAACAGAATAATAATTAATGGAACCAGGTCAGACGTAGTACGCACCAACATGATATTTCGACAGAATAATTGTAAGACCCCAACTTTTATAAATAAAGATGAATTTTCTATAAATATCATTTATGAATATTATGGAATTAATTTGATATAATGTTATAGTTGTGGGTAATATTTATAAATTTTACAAAATACGAAAGTTGTTATATAATATTCGATTGGTCGGAGAATATTCATTTTAACAGGGAATATTCGTACAACGACACAATCATTGGTAGACTCCACAACGGAATTATTATCGGATTGAGAAAACGACAAAAATATTTTATTAAAAATAACGGCGGAAGTTTTACCATTGTTACTGTTGAACTACTCGGTAGTAAAAGTACAGTAATACGTGTGGTTACAAAGTAGCACACGGTATTGATTATTAATGCTTATGTGAGAAGTCACTCAGTTTGATTCAATTATTGTCAGTTAATAATATGAATTATTTAGCGATAATGATGTTTTGTTTTATTCGTATTATTAATGTAATAAAACAAAAACATCTTTTTATATAAAACAGAATACTTTATTAAAGTTATTTTATAAATAGAATATATTATATTTTATTTAAAAAAAATTTCTTTAAATATGGACCATCAGATTAAATTAATCAATCTGGACCGTTCATGGATTAGTTACTATGCATTCTATTTTTCTATAAATAGCAGCTCATTCCTTCATTATTTCTTACGAATTCACTGAACTCTAGAGAGAGAAACTATAGAGAGAAACTATAGAGAGAGAGAAGAAGAGTATTCTGCTACTTAACTACTTCCTTATTTCAGCTCTTCTTTAAAACGGTAAGGGGTGTTATTCTTTGTTATTCATGAAGAGAACTGTTGTTATTCTATTTCTTATTATTCTGTTGGAATAACCTGTATACGCGGTCTACCCTATACTTGGTGACATTCTTCTATTATTCTGTTGGAACATCCTGTCTGTGTGTTTTATACCGGACCTGGTTCCGTCTTGTTATTATTCTGTTGGAACATCTTGTCTGTGTGTTTTACGCCGGACCTAGTTCCATTATTTATTATTCTGTCGGAATATCCTATCTGTGCGTTTACGCCGGACCTGGTTACATTATTTATTATTCTGTCGGAATATCCTGTCTGTGTGTTTACGCTGGACCTGGTTCCATTATTTATTATTCTGTTAGAATAACCTGTCTGTGCGGTCTATCGCATGCATGGTGATTTCTTTTGTTATTCCATTCTTTATTGTACTCAGTTGGTTAAGTTTTGACTTATATACTCCATGAAATTTGTGGAATATCCTTGATAATTGCGTTTCATCCAGTATCTTTTCATGAAAATATTCTTCTAAGTATTTTTGAATTTTACTCCACAAATCAGTATCATGTTGACAATTTGGACGTTGTTAATTTTTGGATAAATTAATTCTTGAACTTGTTTTATTGAATTCTTATATCATTGTCATCATCCTCATGTTTATAAAATGTTAAAAGTCATATGTGGCCTGTAGTGCATAGATGGACTTGGTATGATTATGACCAGTGATTATTCGGTATAATCATGACCGTAATATTACAAATGATGTGGTAAAAGTCCTCATTGGCCCGTAGTGCGTTGATGGACAGTTGTTGGCATGATCATGACCATTAATGAATACACGAATATCCTTGGCCGTAGTGCAGGGGTGATTCGATGATGTGAATTATTTTATTAAGCTGAGTCCCAGCGATAAAAGTGTTGAAAAACCTTTTAAATCATAAAAGATAGTAGAGTTTATTTTCTACTTGACTCTTTTAATGGATTGCTTGTTCCGCTACAGTTAAACTTGATGTCTATTATATTTTATCAGTTTAACATTGTTGAAGGCTAATGATAATTTATTCTGCATTATCTTAGTCATAATATTTCTTACTGGGCTAGTTGAGCTCACCCTTT
Organism: Panax notoginseng; assembly: GCA_016801055.1. Classification (NCBI taxonomy): domain Eukaryota; kingdom Viridiplantae; phylum Streptophyta; class Magnoliopsida; order Apiales; family Araliaceae; genus Panax; species Panax notoginseng. The sequence continues at coordinate 160,259,515 of CM029012.1, read as the reverse complement.
CTTTCACTGTTCTCTTCAGGAAATGAGAACGTAGCTGGGCCAAGTCGGGAAACGGAGTGATGGTCCGAATAATAGTATTAGTTAGTAGTCCTCACTATTCTATGTAATGGTGTGTTAATAAATGTAATGAGGACTCCTTTTGAGTATGAATACTCTCTAGAAGATAATATTTGTATTCAAACTCACAGTTTATATTTTGTCGTATTGTACACGACAGTTGTATTAGTAAGTTGTATTTGTATTCTGTACTATGTATCTGACGACCCAAGATGGGTGATGTATACCTAATTTTGGGGGCGTCACAATAATAAAGAACGGAATAATAGAAGAATTTTACCATGTATGCGGTACTTCGCAATAACAGGTTATTCTAACATAATAATAAAGAATGGAATAACAGAAGAATTTCACCAAGTATAGGGTAGTCCGCGTATACAGGTTATTCCAGCAGAATAATAAAGAATGGAATAACAAAAGTTCTCTTCATGAATACAAAAGAAATAATACCCCTTACAGGTACAACAAATAATATCCCTTACCTTAGAAAGAAGAGTACTGGATATAGGAGTAGTGAAGTAGCAGAACACTTTTCTTCTTTCTATCTATAGTTTCTCTCTCTAGAGTTTCAGTGAATTCGTAAGAAATAATGAAGGAATGAGCTTCTATTTATAGAAGAATAGACTGCATAGTAACTAATTCAGGAACGATCCAGATTGATTTACTTTTAATCGGACGGTCCATATTTAAAGCAAAATCTTTTAAATAAAATATAATATATTCTATTTATAATCTAATAAAACGAATAACTTTATAAAAGTATTCTGTTTTATATAAAAAGATTTTACTATACAAAATACTATGCAGTCACTATGCAACACTATGCATAATAAAATATAATATATTCTATTTATAGAATAACTTTATAAAAGTATTCTATTTTATATAAAAAGTTTTTATGTTTTATTACATTAATAATATCAATAAAATAAAACTGAGTGACTTATCACTTAAGCATCAATAATCAATACCGTGTACTACTATGCAACCACGCGTATTACTGTACTTTTACTACCAAGTAGTTCAACAGTATTAACAGTAAAACTTTCGCCGTTATTTTCATAAAATATTTTTGTCGTTTTCTCAATCCGACAATAATTTCATTGCGGGGTCCACCAATGATTGTGCCGTTGTACGAATATTTCCTGATAAAATGAATTTTCACCGACCAATCGAATATAATATGACCACTTGCATACTTTCCAAAATTTATAAATATTACCCACAACTATAACATTATATCAAATCCACACCATAATATTAAAAAAAATTATTTCGAGAAAATTAAATATTTATTCATAAAATCTGGGGTCTCACAATCTCCCATCCTTATAGAATTTCGCCCTCGAAATTTATGTACGTACCTGGTATGCCGAAGAGGTGAGGATACCTTGACTTCATTTCAGATTTTAACTCTTGAGGTAAGACCTTTGAGTGTTGAATACGATCATTTTTATCCAAGATTTTAACATGTATCTCCTCATACGTTAAATCTTCTGCTATCTCGTCTAGTTCTAATTTAATAATGTGGTTCGGGTCGTAACATCGATACGTTAAAAATGTTATGAGCACATGACATACTAGGCGGTAAAACGAGTCTATAAGCCACAGCTCCTACTTAATCGAGGATTTCAAATGGGCCAATTAAATCGAGGGTTGAGATTTTCTCTCTTCATCGATTCTTGCTTCTAGAATAACGTCCTCTTGAACCTTCTTCTTCACATTCATCAGCTCTGAGTATGTAGCTTGAGCGACTTTAACTTTATCGATTATAGTCGATTCTACTCGTATATTCGTTATCTTCACGTAGGTTCGTATATTCGCACTTGTAAATGCATACGATCTTCTACTCAACGCGTTAGCTACCATGTTCGCTTTTTCTACGATGGTATTGAATGGTACGATCGTAATCTTCAACAGCTCGAGTCAACGTCTTTGGCGCATTATACGTTCATTTTTAGTTGAAGAAATATTTGAGGGTTTTAGAAATGGGTTTTGTACTGGGGTCAATACAAAATTCGATTTCACGCTCTAGGGTAGGCTAAGAAATCTTCAAGAATACGCCAGAAAATTTATTAACGATAGAAATATTATTCAAAACTGTGACTCTCATCTAAGACTTGGATAGCACATGTAATGAAGGTTTCTCCTAACGGAGTTTCAACAGATAAGTCAAAGTCTGATTTCTCCGGAGTCAAATTTAAACGTTGAGCGCAAGCAAGAGAGATAAAAGAGTGGGTAGAACCGGTATCGAATAAAGTATAGACTTCGCAAGAGTTTATGATTAACTTACCCGTAATAACCTCGTTCGGGTTCCTCAATAAACGCTCTCACTTAAACTACCGGCTTTGACTTGTCTGGGACATCCTTTGGCGTCACTATCCCAGCTGAACTTGACCTCACTACACGACAAAATCGAGCTAAATGACTCTCTCTTCTTGAAATTTCCACTTTTATTATCATGGTCATGATAATTTCTCCCATGATGGTTATCGTTATTCCGATGGTCATTGCCACCGATATGAATATTATAGTGTTGTTGGTCGTTACCTTTTGGTTGAGCTGACTCAACGGTCTCATGTGCTTCATTGCTTATCTCAATATTTTCAGATGTCATTTGTAAACACTGTCACAAAACAAGGGTTAATTAACATATCACATATTATCCCTATATTCTGACCGACCAATTAAAAATCAAATAAACTTAGGTATGTCATACAAGCGAAGGAATTCTCCGTCTCTCCCCTCCTAGTTCTTGTCTCACATCTTAGCCAGGGATCATATCCCTAAGCTCTGATACCAACTGTGCGCCCCCAAAATAGGTATACATCACCTATTCTGAGTCGCCAAATACATGGTACAGAATACAAATACAATCTTTAATATACAACAAGAGAGCTGTGAGTTTTAATACAAATATTGTCATCTAGACAATATCCACACTCAATGAAGTTCTCATTACAGTTATTATTACACTATTTTACAGAATAGTGAGGACTACCAATGCACCATCTAGGACCATCACTTTGTTCCCCGACTCGTCCCAGCTATATTCTCATTTCCTGAAGAGAACAGTGAAAGAAAGGGTGAACTCAACTAGCCCAGTAAGAAATATTATGACTAAGATAATGCAGAATAAATTATCGTTAGCCTTCAACAGTGTTAAACTGATACAATATAACAAACATCAAGTTTAACTGCAGCGGAACAAACAATCCATTAGAAGAGTCAAGTAGAGAATAAAATCTACTATCTTATATGATTTAAAAGGTTTTTCATCACTTTTATCGCTGAGACTCAGCTCAATAAATAATCCACATCATTAAATCATCCCTGCACTACAAGCCAAGAATATTCTTTAGTATCATGACCATGAATTATCCATGCTCTACGGGTCAAAGATAATCGTGTTTTCATCAATGGTCCTGATCATGCCATAAAATAATTCATCTTTGCACCCTTGGCCGAAGAGAATCCATAGCCATAATCATACCAAAAACTGTCCATCAATGCATTACGGGCCAATGAGGACTTTTTTCACATTATTTGTAACATTACGGTCATGATTATACCGAATAATTCCTGGTCATAATCATACCAAGTCCATCTATGCACTACAGGCCACAGATAACTTTCAACATAATATAAACATGAGGATGATGACAATGACATATAATAATTCAATAAAACAAGTTCAAGAATTAATTTATCCAGGAACCAATAACGTCCAAATTGTCAACATGATACTTTTTTGTAGAGTAAAATTCAAAAATGCTTAGAAGAATATTTCCATGAAAAGATATTGGATGAAGAGTAAATATCAAGGATATTCCACTAATTTCATGGAGTATAGAAGCTAAAACTTTAACCAACTGAGTATAATAGAATATATGAAACTGCAAATAGATTTTAGCCGCCATGCAGTAATCCACTTAGACAGATCATGTCCACAATTTAATAAGGAATGAATACAAAGGATCATTCACCATGCACGTGGTAATCCACATAGACAGGTTATTCCAACAGAATAATAAAGAATGGAATAATAGAAAGATTCACCATGCGTGCGATAGACTGCACAGATAGGTTATTCCTAACAGAATAATAAAGAATGGAACCAAGTCATGCGTAAACGCACAGACAAGATATTCCGACAGAATAATAAAGAACGGAACCAGGTCAGGCGAAATTCGCACCGACAGGATATTCTAACAAAATATTAAAGAATGGAATAACAACAGAAATCATCATGCATGCGATAGACCGCACAGATAAGTTATTCCAACAGAATAATAATTAATGGAACCAGGTCAAGCGTAGTACGCACCAACAGGATATTCCGACAGAATAATAAAGAACGGAATAATAGAAGAATTTCACCATGTATGCGATACTTCGCAATAACATGTTATTCCAACATAATAATAAAGAATGGAATAACAGAAGAATTTCACCAAGTATATGGTAGTCCGCGTATACAGGTTATTCCAGCAGAATAATAAAGAATGGAATAACAGAAGTTCTCTTCATGAATACAAAAGAAATAATACCCCTTACGGGTACAACAAATAATATCCCTTACCTTAGAAAGAAGAGTACTGAATATAGGAGTAGTGAAGTAGCAGAACACTTTTCTTTTTTCTCTCTATAGTTTCTCTCTCTAGAGTTTCAGTGAATTCGTAAGAAATAATGAAGGAATGAGCTTCTATTTATAGAAGAATGAACTGCATAGTAACTAATTCATGAACGGTTCAGATTGATTTACTTTTAATCGGACGGTCCATATTTAAAGCAAAATCTTTTAAATAAAATATAATATATATTCTATTTATAATCTAATAAAACGAATAACTTTATAAATGTATTCTGTTTTATATAAAAAGATTTTACTATGCAAAATACTATGCATGCACTATGCATAATAGAATATAATATATTCTATTTATAGAATAACTTTATAAAAGTATTCTGTTTTATATAAAAAGTTTTTCTGTTTTATTACATTAATAATATCAATAAAACAAAATTGAGTGACTTATCACTTAAGTATCAATAATCAATACCGTGTGCTACTATGCAACAATGCGTATTACTGTACTTTTACTACCGAGTAGTTCAACAGTATTAACGGTAAAACTTCCGCCGTTATTTTCATAAAATATTTTTGTCGTTTTCTCAATCCGACAATAATTTCGTTGCGGGGTCCACCAATGATTGTGCCGTTGTACGAATATTCTATGATAAAATGAATATTCCCCGACCAATCGAATATAATATGACCACTTGCATACTTTGTAAAATTTATAAATATTACCCACAACTATAATCTAGGGTCTCACATAACCATAATGATTTCTTAAATTAATAAAATAGAACCACTTATATTTTATGTGTAGGATCTGCCCTCTTATCTTAGAAAGCCGACACAGAGATAGATTAATTGTGTTAGTGATTTTTCGGACAAAATTTTGGTTTTCCACAGACGGCGCCAATGTTAACGCTAAATTTTGTACGCCTGACAAAATCACCAAAACAGAATGCCAAAATCGCGCTAACAAGTTGATTGTATTGTTGTGAAATCAAACTCACGAAATACACACAGATAAACATACACACATCATTATAAGAGATATAAAGTATGGATACAAGAATTTACGTGAAAACTTAATTGAAAAAAAACCATGGAGAGAGATGAGAAATCCACTAAAATAGTATGGAGAATTCAAATTATTTATTTGTGCCATATTTTATTGTCCCCTTTAACCCTTGTTTGTTGTTGTATTTATAAAAGTCATGTCCACCCAAATCCAACTAGGAGTATTAGTCATTTTTAGAATCACATTATAACTGCAATTAATGATTGATTGATTCTTTCTCAAGTTAGATCTCCTTATCCCACCAAATAAGAAACACAATCTTACTTTAATAAGAACTCTCCCACTATTTGAGTAAGTAGATAATACACGTGGGTCAACACCAAATCTAGTCCATTAAATAGATTAAGTTACACCTTGGCTAGACCCAAATAATTACATCCCAACAAGTATATAGAGGGAAACGGATAGATCGAATTCGAATAATCAACACTTACAAAGACCCAAATAGAAAGAGACAGAAATTCAGAGACAGGTGAACTTGTCTTACTTTGTAAATGTAACGGCTAATCAAAAGGGAAGTATGAAGAAGACGAAGAAAACTCAAACAAATAATATGATGAGTATTTGCATTATACCCACCATTATTTGTATTACTTAATTTCTTTAGAGCTAATGGATCAATTAGAGAAAGAGAGATTTCTTCGACTTGGACTAAATGGGGCATAATAGTCCAAAAAGTACTTTCATTCAGTATGCTAGAATTTCTAAAGGACACCGAGATTTCTTTTTTAATCCAAGCCATTGATTATTGTAACGGACGTTAGAGATGCTATTTATCAATTTTTAATCTATAACAAATAGTTGTTATAAATCATTCTCCTATATATATATATGATACTGATTCATAGTTAATATTGTCAACTTAAAATTATTTTTACAACAGATCGTGATTGTCTATCCGTAGATCGAACTGTTAATAAAGCCCCGTCCGCACTTTAATTTTTAGTATTCCGTAATTTAATATTACGGATGAGACATATGTCCAAAATATCCCTACTTGTAAAAGTCTCACGTCCGCAATATTAAACTGCGAACGCTAGGTACGTATGGCCAACTGGGAAACTAAATTCAATTTTTTTTTTAATTTTCTAGGCTCCGTGATATTAAATTACGGATGTCAAATAATAGAGATGAGTTGCTTAAAATGTTACAAAAATGGTTGTATTCCACTTTACGACTTAGATTAACTCTACGACTACATTGATTCAATCATACGATTTTATTGATTCACTTTACGATTGTGAATCTATTAATGGCATATCAGACCACAATATCCTAGAGTAGGATCATAGTTGCCACAAAATCGTAGAATATGATCAATCGTAAAGTATGATCAAAATCGTATTAAGCTATTTTTTTTTAATTTTCTAGACTCAAATAATAGAGAAGAGTTTCCTTTATGGTGTCCAGTTTATTGTACAGGCAGTGCCTCAATTGTCATCTCTAGCTCCTTGTGCTAGTGTTTGACCTTAGTTAGGCATTTTGCAGAAAATTCTATATTATATTTTTGGTGATTTGCTTGCTTAGTTACATACATACATAAGTAAGAAGAGGCCTAAAGTTAAAGGTTTTAGGAATTTATAAATAAACATAGTTACGGTGGAGTAGGAGAAATAATCAATCGTTGGTGGGTAGTTAATAGAGAGTTGTGAAAATAAATAATAATAATAATAATAATAATAATAATAATAATAAGTCGGAGGAATCGCTGGAGAAGTATCTAGTCTTCACTTACTATGTCACCGGTCATGGATTTGGCCACACTATTTGTATCGTCTAGTAATTAATTTATACATTCTGCTTTCTCTATTATTATATATAATTCATCTATCCTTATTTATGCTAATTATTTTGAAATTAACATCTATATGTCTATTATTTGATTAATGAGAAAGTTATTATTTCGTGATTATAAGAATGATATGAGTGTTCTTTTACTTGAATCTAGAAAATAAAAAAAATGAATTTGACATTCACAATTTAATACTGTGAATGAACTTACTTAAAATGGCGTCATTTTCCAGTTAGTCATACGTAGTGTCCGCAGTTTAATACTGCTGAGGGGGGACTTGTACAAGAAAGGGTATTTGGAACATCTGTCGCGTCCGCATTATTAAACTGCGGAATACTAAAAACTAAACTGCGGAATGACTTTATTTAACCGTTCGATAAACAGATGGACTGTTACGATATGTTGTAATGATAATTTTAAGTTGACAACATTGACTATGGATCAGTATCCTATATATATTGTTGGATATATATATATATATATAAATGAATGCAATAAAACCAATAGGTGTGACCTTTGGTTTATACCTTTTCAAAGGGATGTAACCTTTCAAAGGGATGTATCTTTTCAAAGGGATATAACCTTTCAAAAGGATGTAACCTTTCAAAAGGGTGTAACCTTTCAAAAGGATGTAACCTTTTGAAAGGAAGTATATCTTCAAATGGGTATTTAGAAACCTATAAATAGATTCCAAATCTACCCAAAACTATCACTTCAAATTCAACTTTAATCCTTCTCAAGTTCTTAAAAATTACATTCATTCTTCATTTATTAAAAAGTTATAGAGAGTATTTAAATTTTGTTAGTTCGTGGAACTCTTCCATTGAAGTGCTTCTTGTGAGAGTTGAAGACTATTTTATCCTGGGAAGTAGACGTCCAGTGTTCCATCCGTAAACACCAATAGCGGGGACGAATTTAAGGAGAGATTGTCCAACAGTTAACTTGGTTTTAAAAGTTTATCAATTTCATCTAGTAAGTCATTATTATAAAATTGTTTATCTTATACTTCTGTTTATATAATTAGTATATATAATAATACTTTGGTATAACAATCTTAAAGCAGATTTCTTTTGTGTTTCCTTAGTATTCATTTTATACTAATTTATAAAAACAGAACTTCGTGAGGACTTATTCTATACTAATATATAATATATATATGATACTAATGTATAACTTACTGATATATATCATGTAGTATATGCTTTGACAGAACGTGTTTTGATAGTTATATGAAAATATTGAAATTGAATATTTGGAACTCCTTTCATAAATATCACAGAAGCTATTTGCTGACAAATTACATAGCCTGTTTAATTTTTAAAAGTTAGTGTGTGTATATATATATATATATATATATATATATATATATATATATATATATATATTATTCGTGGCTTTCGCTATGCCTGCGGTTGTTTTTTATGTCCTTTTGGTTGATAAAAACTTTTGTTATTGATTGTTGTCTGACCGAAAATGGTGTACTTTAGATAAAACTGCAAAGAAAATGGAAGCTAGAGTTCAGAAACAAAAGTGCCATGGTACATGAGCACTTTTTTTATATAACATAAAAGCTATTATTAGGTTTATCAGTTTATGTTTTTGATCAAATTGGGCTTATTATGAAGTTATTGGATAGAGGCTTATTTCTTATTCCTTTATCTTTAATTATGGCACATATATGAATAGATCTCACATCATCATCTGTATCCTCTTCATGTGTGCTACAAGTAGTTCTGGTTGTCTCCCCAAAATCGTCATTCTTTGCAAACTATTAGGGGAGTCAAACAAAAACCCTTAAGAACAAACATGCATGCAACCATTAATCGACAGAATAAGGAAGAAAAGAGCAAGAATACCTGAAGCAGATTAGTGGCATAGCTGATGTAGTTCCTAAACAAACCTTGTGAAGTAATTCTGATCTCATTCTCGCTAATGGGTACAATTGGCTTTGGTTTCTCCACATTTTGGTACCTATCCATGGTCTTTGTGCCCTAGAGAAATAGTGTTTATGGAGAGAGAAACCCTAAAACCCTTTATGCGCAGAGGGAGAAAGCGCCTATAAAACCTCAAAGTGGTTTGTGAACATCCAAATGGGTACGGTTGATATGGGTTTCATTTTAACTGGAAATTACCCCGAAATTATAAAGGCGCAACACAAATGTTATGGTTTTGATTTAATATATATTGCCACACACACGCGCACACACACATATAATATTCTCTAAAGAGGTTGTTCAAGTGGTATAGTGATAGTAAAAATCATGATAAGTGTATGTAATAATATATAAACATGCTTGCATTAATTTTCATGCTTCAATTCAATCAAATTGTATTAGGCTCAAATTGGATATCTGACTCCCATCCACAAGTGGATATGTGTTTACTCTGGGAGGTACAGCTGTATCTAGGGGTGTTCAAAAAATTCGATTTTTCGATTTTTCGATTTTTCGATTTTTTTACCGAACCGGTTGAAACCGGTACCAGCGATACCGGTGGTACCGGTTTTTTCCGGTTTCGGTTTTTCGGTTTTTTTAGACTTTTCGGTACCGGTAGCGGTAATGAGAATTTTGAATTTGGTAAATACCGAAAAAAAAAAAACCGAAAAGTTTGAAAAAAACCGAAAGTATAAAAGTTTTAGATCTCTCATATTCTCTCTAAAAAGGAAACAAGTATAAAAGTAAATAATATTTAAAGCTCTGAAAATTAGCTAGTTGTGAGGACTGGGCTACCCTCTATCGGTCTACTGGACACTGGTATTAGCCATTAGGCCGTAAATCAATAAACTAAACCAAATATGCTATATATATAATTAACCAAGTAAAGTACATATTAATTGGTTGAATGTTGAGAATAACATTTGGCCGGCATGCAGGCATAGTTGATTCTCTAAAATATTTACCGCTAGTAACAAATATGGATTTTGTTAATATAATTGACTATTAATATTTAAGTGGTTCCTAGTAAATAAATATTATTATTACACAAATTTTAATTTTAAGTTAATATTTACTAGTCTCATTTCTTAGTTTGAAAAAAAAATTAATATATAAAAAATTATTTAATTATTGCGGTATAACCGAAAATCGAACCGAAAAAATCGGTACCGACTTTGTACCGAACCGGTACCGAAACTGGTTATTCGGTACCGGTTCTTGATTTTCTAGGTTTTTCGGTTCGGTACCGGTTCGGTTTTTCACCGATGAGCACCCCTAGCTGTATCATGAAAATCCTCTAAGCAAACATGTATTGTAAGATCCACTATATGGAATCTGAATTTATTACTTTAGATAAAGTAGGAGAAGAAGCAGAATAGCTTCGTAATTTTTTAATTTGGAGGATATTTCAATTTGGCCTAAACCAGTGCCACCAATCATTATTCATTGTGATAGTTAATCAGCGATTGATAGTGCACAAAATAGTAATTATAACGGTAAGTCTAGACATATACGTCGACGACATGAAATTGTTAAACAATTACTCTCAAATGGTATAATATCTATTGACTATGTGAAGTTAAAGGATAATATTGCGGATCCACTAACGAAATGTATACCTGGAGAGCAAGTGAGAAGTTCATCAAGGGGAATGTGTTTAAAGCCTATAAAATCCTAAAGAGTCGCCATAATGGAAACCCAACCTAAATGATTGGAGATCCCAAGAAATAGGTTCAAAGGGACAACCTAATTATGTGTGATCTAGTAAGCATTGAAAAGATAAATACTTCTTCCCAGTCCTATGATGATACATTGTACAAACTGTCGAGTGAAACAGGATAAACTTTATTTTTAATAATTTATATAGCTTGAATATAAAAAGGTCAAGTGGGGTATTAGCAGGACACTCTTTATAGAAATTACCTATGTGAGTGAGAAGGTGGCCACTTCTATGAGAATGACGAAGGCTAAATTCTCTAGCACACTCATGAAACCAGGAGGTGTCCAAGGCCAAAATGGACACAATAATGAGAACCAATAAAATAAATTGAAAAATACTGTGTAAATTCTATTGTCTCGATTTACACTAAAAAGTTGAACAGTTCAAGACATCACATTCACTGATTGGCCAGTAAATACGATAGTCTTTCACTAGGAAAGGTTCAAGGCCACAAGCTACCTTCACCGATTCAGTATTTTTTGTTCACTGATACTCTCTCTAAGTTTGTCTGCATATTCATTTTCATTAATTTACCCAAATTTCATTCATGTAGGGGATTGTTGAATATATATATATATATATATATATATATATATATATATATATATATATATATATAAATGAAATAAAATCAACAGGTGTGACCTTTGGTTTATACATTTTTAAAGGGATGTAACCTTTCAAAGAGATGTATCTTTTCAAAGGGATATAACCTTTCATGTAACCTTTCAAAAGGATATAACCTTTTGAAAGGATGTATATCTTCAAAGGGGTATTTGGAAACATATAAATAGGTTTCAAATCTACCCAAAACTATCACTTCAAATTCAACTTCAATCCTTTTCAAGTTCTTAAAAATTACATTCATTCTTCATTCATTATACATTAAAAAGTTATAGAGAGTATTTAAATTTTGTTGGTTCGTGGAACTCTTCCGTTGAAGTGATTCTTGTGAGAGTTGAAGACTATTTTATCCTGGGAAGTAGACGTCCAGTGTTCCATCTGTAAGCACCAATAGCGGGGACGAAATCTACTTTAAGGAGAGACTGTCCAACAGTTGACTTGATTTTAAAAGTTTATCAATTTCATCTAGTAAGCCATTATTATAAAATTATTTATCTTATACTTCTGTTTATATAATTAATATATATATAATAATACTTTGGTATAACATATATATATATATATATATATATATATATATATATATATATATATATAATTAAGGTATACACACACATATACACACATACTTAGAGTTGAATAGATTGAAATTTAGCTAGACCACCGAACACACAATTCATACTCAAATAAGTGATTCTCACTGGGTTGTGTTTTTTTTTTAATATTTGGATAATATTGAGTCTCAAATTTGATTTAAACACGTATTTCATTATAAATAATGGGATATCATTGATTAGGTTTATATCTTATCAGTACGGCTCTCGTTAACGAACTGTCCGTTGAAGAGATTTTTCATTATATCTTATATTCCCTCAACCCCAGGATAAAATTCTTTATTGCTATTTTGAATAATTTCATGTTAAATATCCATTTTCTTTTAATAACCAAAATTTTACATAATTTTTTCTATTATACCTTAAGCATTAAATATCTCATATTTTTCTTATTCTAATTCTCTCTCCATATTCAATAAGTATAATTAGTTATTTATTGAAAATATTTTGAATTGAAAAGCTATAAAGTCACTCTCTCACCTACATTGAAAATAATTAATGACATATTATTATGGGCAATTTTGCTATTTCAGTCATCTTCTTAATATGCGTGAAAAATTCACTAGGACTTTTATCCTGGGACGGAGGGAGTAATTAGTTATGTCATAAAATAATTGAAAAAATTCAATGTTTTGATAACCATTTGAGACCAAATTCAACAATTAACAATTACTAATTAAGATGTTACATAACATTAAACATTATTTAATTCTCAAAGAAATTGAACGATTCTATAACATTATACTAGTTACTACTACTACCTAATTAAGAAAAGAAAAAGAACTATTCTCCTTTTCATCCACTTAGATATACAAGAAGCATGTGTATGGCATAAATTTCATACAACTTGATTAATTCGTGGATGAAATTAATTAGTTGAAATAATAAGTGATGGGTGTATGAAAGTTGACCGCCAAATGAGTATAACTAAATTCAAACCTCTTGTGTTTGAATGCCTCCATGCAAATTGCTATCACTAGTGCCAAGAATTTTCAAAAAAGGGCCTCTCTGAAAGAAGGTCAATCTCTTACTATCATCCGATCCCACTAGTACAGTAGTACCAATTAATAAATTGGTCCAGTTATTTTGTTGGGTGAAAATTTAAAAATTTCCAATTATTGATTATATACAACAACTGATAAAATCAGATTGATACTCTTCATAAATTAATTATTGTAAAAAACAGTAGGTTTTGGTACGTTAAATCTTGAAGAAAGTATTATTAGTACTGTAAGGATTTCTGGATTAATTTGGATTAATAAGATCTATGCCTTAATTATTCGAGTTTTATCCTATATATAATTTGGATTAATAAGATATAGACCTTAATTATTAGTACGTCGTTTTGGAGATTTTTAAAAGAGGGTGGTCTATTTCAAAAAAAAGAAGAAATAAGGGTACCTCACTTGCTTTCTTTTTATTTACAAAAATGACACATGCGGCTTCACTTATTTTTTTAAAAGAATATCCAAAACGACGTAATTTTAATAAAAAAATGCTATTAAAAGAGAAGTGCTAGATAAGTCCTATATATATATATATATATATATATATATATATATATATATATATATATATAGAGAATGATCCATGACACACATTACTTATGAGTACTATTCCAGCTAACTGTTATCTAGGCGTCCAAAATTAGATCGAATGGCTAAGGTGAGGGCCCAGTCGCTACTCCCTGTAACGCTAGAGAATTTTTTTTTGTTGGCCGCTACTCTTTCTAGCGAACAAGAGAAATTTTTTCTCCTGGCCACATGAGAGAGTAGAGGCCAGGAGAAATTTCTAAAATACCCCCACCCTTAGTTAGATTTAAATAGTTTTAATGTACAAAATAATTGTATAAATAATTTTTTAAGTAATAAAAACTAACATTATCTTATATATAATGTATTTATTTCTATAAATAAATTTTATAAATATTAAAATTTAAAAATATTAATTATATTCAATGTATTTATTTGTATGAATAATTTCATAAGTATAATTATTAAAATATAAATACATTAAAAAATTATTGCTTAAGAAATTATTCATACAAATAAATATATTGAATATAATTAATATTTTAAAATTTTAATATCTATAAAAAATATTTATAAAAATAAATACATTATATATAGTTGATAATGTCAATTTTTATTAATTAAAAAATTATTTAGACAAATAAATAATTAAGAGCATGAGGTCGACATTCACAATAGTCTACCCTCCGATCCGAAGGAATGGTTGGTACGTGGGCACATATTATTTTAGCAATTTCCTAAATATACATGACTGATCGATGATTCGGTTCTTATAAAACTCTCGACTTCTCGCACTTAATAAACACGCACTGACGCACATGCATTTAATTCCAACCCAACTCAACCCAACCCAACCCAACCCAACCCAACCCACAGGCCACATCTTATCCTAATAGTAAAAAAAGTCAGAATTATGTACATAATATGGATATGGATATAGATATGGCTCCTACTAAATGACAGAAAGAAATATTGAACACACTTGTTTTACTTGCATGTGCCAGTGAACATGCATCTAATTAACAAAGTGAACATGCATCTAATTAACAAAGAAAACTCCCTCATCTTACTTCCTTGTCTTTAAACTTAATTCGTTTCATATTACTACACTTGTATAATTAAAACTCCCAGCCTCCAATATATATATATATATATATATATATACAGTCAAAATCCTATCAGGTCTCCCTTACAAATGTTAAAATCTAAAATTTCGTTATGAGCCGGAGGATTATATCAGACGGTTGGAAAAGGAAATGGTTGGGAAACAAACCGCGTCTCTCTCTCACAAAGCTCCGGCCGTTGTTGAATCGCGTCTCTCTATCTCACAAAGCTCCGGACGAAATTGAATCGCGCAACTCAATCCCTCACTTTGATTTTGCTGGTTCCACATCTCGATTCGGTAAGGGCTTCGATTCGGATGACTTCTTTTCCTTTTTCGATTTGAAAATTATATATTTCATCTTTGTTTGGAGTTGGAAAAGGGGTTTTGTTACTTCTCTGCTTCTAAACTTCTAAAAGGGTTGGTTTCTTATTTTTTTTGTTCTTTTTTGTTTCTGTTTTTGTGACGCCCCCAAAAATTAGGTATACATCACCTATTCTGAGTCGCCAGATACATGGTACAGAATTCAAATATAACTTAATAATACAACTGTCGTGTACAATACGACAAAACATAGACTGTGAGTTTGAATACAAATATTGTCTACTAGAGAGTATACAAACTCAAAAGGAGTACTCATTACAATTATTATCACACTATTACATAGAATAGTGAGGACTACTAATGCTATCATCTGGTCCATCACTCCATTTCCCGACTCGTCCCAACTATATTCTCATTTTCTGAAGAGAACAGTGAAAGAAAGGGTGAGCTCAACTAGCCAGTAAGAAATATTATGACTAAGATAATGTAAAATAAATTATCATTAGTCTTCAACAATGTTAAACTGATAAAATACAATAGACATCAAATTTAACTGCAGCGGATCAAGCAATCCATTAAAAGAGTCAAGTAGAGAATAAAATCTACTATCTTTTATGATTTAAAAGATCTTTTATGACTTTTATCGCTGAGACTAGGCTTAATAAATAATTCACATCATCGAATCACCCCTGCACTACGGCCAATGATATTCTTTAGTATCACGACCACGAATTATCCATGCACTACGGCTAAAGATAATCATGTTTACATCAACGGTCCTGATCATGCCATAAAATAATTCATCTCTGCACTACGGCCAAAGAGAATCCATAGCCATAATCATACCAAAAACTGTCCATCAATGCACTACGGGCCAATGAGGACTTTTTTCACATCATTTGTAACATTACGGTTATGATTATACTGAATAATCCCTGGTCATAATCATACCAAGTCCATTTATGCACTACAGGCCACAGATGACTTTTAACATAATATAAACATGAGGATGATGACAATGATATAAGAATTCAATAAAACAAGTTCAAGAATTAATTTATCTAGGAACCAACAACTTCTAAATTGTCAACATGATACTGCTTTGTAGAGTACAATTGAAGAATGCTCAGAAGAATATTTACATGAAAAGATACTGGATGAAGCGCAAATATCAAGGATATTCCACTAATTTCATGGAGTATAGAAGTTAAAATTTTAACCAACTGAGTATATAATAAAGAATGGAAAAACAAAAGAAATCACCATGCATGCGATAGATCGCACAGGTAGGTTATTCCAACAGAATAATAAATAACGGAACCAGGTCCGGCGTAAAACACACAGATAGGATATTTTAACAGAATAATAAAGAATGAAACCAGGTCCGGCGTAAAACGCACAGACAGGATATTCCGATAGAATAATAAATAATAGAACCAGGTCCGGCGTAAATGCGCAGACAGGAAATTCTGATAGAATAATAAATAATGGAACCAGGTCCAGCGTAAAACGCACAGACGGGATATTCCAACAGAATAATAAAGAATAGAATAACAGAAGTTCTCTTCATGAATACAAAAAAATTAATACCCCTTACGAGTACAACAAATAATATCCCTTACCTTGAAAAGAAGAGTACTGGATATAGGAGTAGTGAAGTAGCAGAACACTTTTCTTCTTTCTCTCTATAGTTTTTCTCTCTAGAATTTCAGTGAATTCATAAGAAAATAATGAAGGAATGAGCTTCTATTTATAGAAAAATAGACTGTATAGTAACTAACTCATGAACGGTCTAGATTGATTTACTTTAATCTGACGGTCCATATTTAAAGTAAAATCTTTTAAGTAAAATATAATATATTCTATTTATAATCTAATAAAACGAATAACTTTATAAAAGATTTTACTATGCAAACGCTATGCAGGCACTATGCAAACACTATGCATAATAAAATATAATATATTCTAATTATTGTCTAATAAAACAGATAACTTTATAAAAGTATTTTGTTTTATATAAAAAGATTTTACTATTAGCCTAATAAAACGAATAACTTTATAAAAGTATTCTGTTTTATATAAAAAGCTTTTCTGTTTTATTACATTAATAATACCAATAAAACAAAACTGAGTGAATTATCACGTAAGCCTCAATAATCAATACCGTATGCTACTATGCAACCACACGTATTACTGTACTTTTACTACCGAGTAGTTCAACAGTATTAATGGTAAAACTTCCGCCGTTATTTTCATAAAATATTTTTGTCATTTTCTTTATCCGAGAATAATTCCGTTGTGGGGTCCACCAATAATTGTGTCGTCGTACGAATATTCCCTGTTAAAACGAATATTCCCCGACCAATCGAATATTATATAGCAACTTGCGTACTTTACAAAATTTATAAATATTACCCACAACTATAACATTATATCAAATCCACACCATAATATTAAAAAAAATATTTCGAAAAAAATTAAATCTTTATTCATAAAATATGGGGTTTCACAATCTCCCCTCCTTATGAAATTTCGCCCTCGAAATTTACGTACGTACCTAGTATGCCGAACAGGTGAGGATACCTTGACTTCATTTCAGATTCTAACTCTTGAGGTATAACCTTTGAGTGTCAAATATAATCCTTCTTATCCAAGATTTTAACACGTATCTCCTCATACATTAAATCATCCGCTATCTCGTCCGGTTCTAAATTAATAATGTGGTTCGGGTCGTCCACATATTTACGTAACGTCGATACGTTAAAAACGTTATGAACACGCGACATACTTGGCGGTAAAACGAGTCTATAAGCCACAGTTCCTACTCGATTGAGGATTTCAAATGGGTCAATTAAATTGAGGGTTAAAATTTCCTCTCTTCATCGATTCTTGCTTCTAGAATAACGCCCTCTTGAACCTTCTTCTTCACATTCATCAGCTCTGAGTATGTAGCTTGAGCGGTTTTAACTTTATCGATTAAAGTCGATTCTAATCGTATATTCGTTATCTTCACGTGGGTCCCTAGAGTCTTTAACTCTATCTTCATCATTTGTAAGTTATACGAAATGGGTATTTGTGTTAACAACATCTTACTCGCATACGATCTTCTACTCAACGCGTTAGCTACCACGTTCGCACTTCCACAATGATATTGAATGGTACGATCATAATCTTCAACAGCTCGAGCCAACGTCTGTGGCGCATAATACGTTCATTTTAGTTGAAGAAATATTTAAGGGTTTAAGAAATGGGTTTTGTACTGGGGTCAATACAAAATTCAATTTCACGCTCTGGGGTAGGCTAAGAAGTCTTCACGAATACGTTAGAAAATTTATTAACAATAGAAATATCGTTCAAAACTGTGACCCTCATCCAAGACTTGGATAGCACGTCACATTGATACCTATCAATTTGCCATCATCATTCACGACGTCGCCTACAGAAAGTCTGGCTTGGGTGCATTCCACACAAGGAAGTCACCAGATAAAGGCTCAGGGCCTTTTACTTATGGCTTGATATGACAATGATTGACTTTAGTGGTTTGGTTACTTTAAATTCGCATAACAGGTTGGTTAAGAGTATGAAAGCTAAGAACCTTACGAAAAGCACGATGAGTAGTTAACCAATCGATTCCTAAAATCACATCAAAGGCAAGTATTTTCAAAGAGATACGATCGACAGGTAACGTGAAAGTGTTTATTTGAATCAAACAAGATTTATAAATAGTGGAGGTAACGAAGGTTTCTTCCAACAGAATTTCAATAGATAAATCAAAGTCTAACTTCTCCGGAGTTAAGTTCAAACATTGAACACAACTAGGTGAAATAAAAGAGTGAGTAGAACCGGTATCTAACACGGTATAGACTTCAAAAGAGTTTATGACTAACATACCCGTGATAATTTTATTCAGGTTCCTCGTCACGGAAAAAAAATGCTCTCTCTTAAACTACCGGCTTTGGCTTGTCTGGGACATCCTTTGGCATCACTATCCCAGCTGGACTTGACTTCACAATACGACAAAATCGAGCTAGGCGACCTTCTCTTCTGCAATTAAAACACGTTTTGGATTGCTGCGTACAGTTTAGACGGATGTGTCCCTCCTGTCCGCAGTTGAAACATACGACCGGTGGTCGTTCTTCTTCCTTTGAAATGGGTGCTGGTGCCGACGTCTTCACGTCATTGTTGAACCTTCTCTTCTTGAAATGTTCATTCTTATTGTTTTGACCATGATTACCACCGAAGTGGTTACCATTTCTGGCATGTTGATTCCCTCCATGCTTATTGTCACCGCTTTGATGACTGTTATCACCGGTATTATCATTTTGTTGGCTGCTCTCTTTTAGTTGCGTTGACTCGTTATCGCGCTCCACTAACTGAGCCCTATTTACAATATCTGAATACAAACACAGTTTATGAGAAATAAGATATTGACATATCTCCGGCTTCAAACCTCTTAAAAACATCCGCGTCATTCTCTCTTCATTATCAACCAAGTGGGACGCAAATCGGGAGAACTCGACAAACTTGGCTTCGTACTGCGACACGGTCATGTTGTTTTGCTCCAACTTGATAAATTTTACCTCCTTCATTTGACGAATGCTTTCGGGAAAGTACTTGTCATTGAACAGCTCTTGAAACTTCTCCCAAGACATCTTGAGTGCGTCAGGCTGGGTTCATTTTATAGATTCCCACCAGTGATCTGCCTCTTCACGCAACATAAAGGTGGCAAGAGGAACCTTTTACTCCTCGGAGCATCCAAAGACATTAAATATCTTGGTGATCTGCTTTAACCACGTCTCCGCCTTAAGTGGTTCTGGCTTTCCCAAAAACTCCGGTGGTCCTAGCTCCGTGAATTGCTTAGCGGTGACCAACCGTGGGTTGCCATTATTTTTACCTGCATTATGAATAGGAGCCGCCTTCGCCTGATGTTGCATGAATTCTAAAAAACTCCTAAACATACCGTCGTTCAACAATTGATCAGTGTTGTTGTTTACAGGAGGATTATCGCCATCCTGTTGCACATTGTCCTGATTATTGATCTGTGGAGACTCAACGGTCTCCTGTGCTCCATTGCTTATCTCAACATTTTCAGATGTCATTTTCAAATACTGCCACAAAATAAGTGTTAATTAACATATCACATATTATCTCTATACTCTGACCGACCAATTAAATACACTACTAAAAAAATG
Source organism: Panax notoginseng (assembly GCA_016801055.1). Classification (NCBI taxonomy): domain Eukaryota; kingdom Viridiplantae; phylum Streptophyta; class Magnoliopsida; order Apiales; family Araliaceae; genus Panax; species Panax notoginseng. The sequence continues at coordinate 160,238,967 of CM029012.1, read as the reverse complement.
GTCATTGTGATGGCCAAAATTCATCACAAAAAGTAAAAAAACCATCACGAAAGGTTTACGTGATGGTTTTAAGCATCACAATGGTCGTCTTGTATACGCCCATCATGAAAGATTTTACGTGATGGTTTTGGCAATCACGAAAACGCTTAGTGCTTTTGTGATGATTAATACAATCACATTAACATGTAATCTATTGTGATTGCCAAAGTCATCACAAAAAAAATAAGACTTTAGAGATCAAATGTAAGAACGTGAATCTCTATTTACGTACAATTTATTTCACTGTATTAATTGTATCAAATGATACTTGTAGGATTCGAACCCTCCCCCCATTTGTAAACTAAATAACGAGTATTACCACTACACCAAAGCCTAGATCATGATTATAATTTTAAAACAAAATATAAAAGGAAATATATGTGAGTTGACTTACTAAACAAAATTATTTTCACATAAGATTTGGTGATTGCAGTGGCAGTCACAAATACTCTATAATGACAGTAAAATTAGTCATCACTGAGAGCCATCATATATTTTATTATTTTGTGATGGCTTGAAAATTCCATCACAAAATACCTTCTTTTTGTAATTGCAAATAAAAGTCGTCACAAAAATCTATCTTTTTAATGATTGTCACGGCCGTCATAAAATATTGTTTTGATTATTTCATACATTAAAATATTAGTGATAGCTTAAATGCAATCGTATATCTATAAGTGATGACTTAGTGCGTCACAAAAAGGAAATTTATTTTGTGTGAAATAATTGGTGTGATTGACATGGCCATCACAATTATAATACATTGATGGCAATATTAGTCATCACTAAGAACCATCATATATACTATTATTTTGTGATTGCTTAAAAAATCCATCACAAATTACTATCTTTTGTGATTATTTTTAAAAGCTGTCACAAAATTCCGTCACGTATTCTTATTTTTCTAGTAGTGATAACAAGTAAACTTAGGTATGTCATACTAGCGAAGGAATTCTCCGTCTCTCCCCTCTTAGTTCTTATCTCACATCTCAGTCAGGGATCATATCCCTAAGCTTTGATACCAACTGTGACGCCCCCAAAAATTAGGTATACATCACCTATTCTGAGTCGCCAAATACATGGTACAGAATTCAAATACAACTTAATAATACAACTGTCGTTGTGAGACCCCAGATTTTATGAATAAATATTTAATTTTTCTCGAAATAATTTTTTTTTTATATTATGGTGTGGATTTGATATAATAGTTATGGGTAGTATTTATAAATTTTGCAAAGTATGCAAGTTGTCATATAATATTCGATTGGTCGGGGAATATTCGTTTTAACAGGGAATATTCGTACAACGACACAATCATTGGTGGACCCCACAACGGAATTATTGTCGGATTGAGAAAACGACAAAAATATTTTATTAAAAGTAACGGCGGAAGTTTTACCATTGTTACTGTTGAACTACTCGGTAGTAAAAGTACAGTAATACGCGTGGTTGCATAGTAGCACACGGTATTGATTATTGATGCTTACGTGAGAATTTACTTAGTTTTGCTTATTATTTGGATTCCTATTTTGTCCATTTTTCAAAAGAATCGGTAGAAATTTTTTAATAAGGGTGGGGCCCACAGGTGGGGGCCACATATGGGGCCCACATGTGAAGTATGAAACCTAAAAATAGGGGTGGGAGAAAGTTTACGTAAATGAGGGGTAAAATATAAGAGTATGTAATGTGTGTGTGTGTGTGTGTATATATATATATATATATATATATATATATATAATGTGAGTGAAAAGTGGTGGAAAAGTGATAGTATGAGAGTGATGGGTGTAAGATGCGTGTGTGTGATAGTGATGTGTGTATTTGTAGTGTTAGTGGAGGATGTTGGAAAAGGAAGAGTGTATTATTTATACATTATATATGGTGTGAATAATTATATATATTTATAATGGGTGTGGTAAGTGGTGAATGGTGATATGTTGGTGGAGGAAACATGCGGGGCCATGTTGGAAGAAGAATGAGATGGGAGAAAGAAAGAATTGGACGGAAGGTGTATTATTATGTATATTATATTTTATATATATATATATATATATATATATATATATATATATATATATATATAGGTAAGTTTGAAAAATTGGGTAGAGGGAGTAAGATGGATAATCACGGGTCTTCCACCCGTGATTTTTTTTTTCTTGCACATGTTATATATATATATATATAATATATATATATATATATAAATATTATATTTTATTTAAAAGATTTTGCTTTAATTATGGACTGTCTGATTAAAGTAAATCAATCTGGACCGTTCATGAGTTAGTTACTATGCAGTCTATTTTTCTATAAATAGAAACTCATTCCTTCATTATTTCTTACGAATTCACTGAAACTCTGGAGAGAGAAATTATAGAGAAGTTATAGAAAAGTATCCTGCTCCTTCCCTAATCTTAAATTCAGTTTATTTTACGGTAAGGGGTGTTATTCTTTCTTATTCATGAAGAGAACTTTTGTTATTCCATTTCTTATTATTCTGTTGGAATAACCTTTATACGCGGTCTACCCTATACTTTGTGACATTCTTCTATTATTCTGTTGGAACATATTGTCTGTGTGTTTTACACCGGACCTGGTTCCGTTTTTATTATTATTCTGTTGGAACATCCTGTCTGTGTATTTTACACCGGACCTGGTTCCGTCTTTATTATTATTCTGTTGGAACATCCTGTCCGTGTGTTTTACACCGGACCTGGTTCCGTCTTTATTATTATTCTGTTGGAACATCCTGTCTGTGTGTTTTACACCGGACCTGGTTCCGTCTTTATTATTATTCTGTTGGAATATCCTGTCTGTGCGTTTTACGCCTGACCTGGTTCCATTATTTATTATTCTGTGGGAATAACCTGTTTGTGCGGTCTATCGCATGCATGATGATTTCTTTTGTTATTCCATTCTTTATTATACTCAGTTGGTTAAGTTTTGACTTCTATACTCCATGAAATTTGTGGAATATCCTTGATAATTGCGTTTCATCCAGTATCTTTTCATGAAAATATTCTTCTAAGCATTCTTGAATTTTACTCCACAAAGCAGTATCATGTTGACAATTTGGACGTTGTTAATTCTTGGATAAATAAATTTTTAAACTTGTTTTATTGAATTCTTATATCATTGTCATCATCCTCATGGTTATAAAATTTTAAAAGTCATCTGTGGCCTGTAGTTCATAGATGGACTTGGTATTATTATGACCAGGGATTATTCGGTATAATCATGGCCGTAATGTTACAAATGATGTGATAAAAGTCCTCATTAGCCCGTAGTGCGTTGATGGACAGTTGTTGGCATGATCATGACCATTAATGAATACACGAATATCCTTGGCCGTAGTGCAGGGTTGATTCGATGATGTGAATTATTTTATTAAGCTGAGTCTCAGCGATCACAGTGTTGAAAAACCTTTTAAATCATAAGAGATAGTAGAGTTTATTTTCTACTTGACTCTTTTAATGGATTATTTGTTCCGCTGCAGTTAAACTTGATGTCTATTATATTTTATCAGTTTAACATTGTTGAAGGCTAATGATAATTTATTCTGCATTATCTTAGTCATAATATTTCTTACTGGGCTAGTTGAGCTCACCCTTTCTTTCACTGTTCTCTTCAGGAAATGAGAACGTAGCTGGGGCAAGTCGGGAAACGGAGTGATGGTCCGAATGATAGTATTAGTTAGTAGTCCTCACTATTCAATGAAATGGTGTGTTAATAAATGTAATGAGGACTCCTTTTGAGTATGAATACTCTCTAGAAGATAATATTTGTATTCAAACTTGCAGTTTATGTTTTGTCGTATTGTACACGACAGTTGTATTAGTAAGTTGTATTTGTATTTTGTACTTTGTATCTGATGACCCAAGATGGGTGATGTATACCTAATTTTGGGGGCGTCACAGTTGGTATCAGAGCTTAGGGATATGATCCCTGGCTAAGATGTGAGAATAGAACTAGGAGGGGAGAGACGGAGAATTCCTTCGCTAGTATGACCTACCTAAGTTTATTTGGTATTTAATTGGTCGGTCAGTGTATAGGAATAATATGTGACATATTAATTAACCCTTGTTTTGTGAAAGTGTTTGAGAATGGCATCTGAAAATGCTGAGATAAGCAATGAAGCACATGAGAGTGTTGATTCAGCTCAAGCAAAAGGTAACGACCAACAACACGATAATAATCATACTGGTGGCAACGGCTATCGGAACAATGATAACCATCGTGGGGGAAATGATCATGCCAAGAGTGGTAACCACTTCGGTGGTAATCATGGCAAAGATAATAGAAGTGGGAATTGCAAGAAGAGAATGTCATTTAGCCCAATTTTGTCGTGTACCAAAGTCAAGTCCAGCTGGGACGGTGGCACCAAAGGCAAATATAGACAAAACAAAGTCGTTGGTTTTAGGAAGAGCGTTTTTCATGACTTCTCAAAAAGCAAGTAAACCGAACGAAGTTAGCACGGGTTAGTTAATTATAAATTCTTGTAAAATCAATACCTTATTAGATATCGGTTCTACCCATTTTTTTTATCTCTCTTGCTTGCGTTTAACGTTTAAATTTGACTTTAGAGAGATTAGACTATGACCTCTCGGTTGAAACTCCGTTAGGAGAAACCTTCATTTCATGTGCTATCCAAGTCTTGGATGAGAGTCACAGTTTTGAGTGATATTTTTATTGTTAATAAATTTCCTGACGTATTCTTGAAGACTTCTTAAACTACCCCTAGAGCATGAAATCGAATTTTGTATTGACCCCAGTACAAAACCCATTTATAAAACCCTCAAATATTTCATCAACTAAAAGGATCTGGTTACGTTGATTATAATGAGAGTCATAATAAAAGCGTTGGAATAATGAAAATCATGGGTATATGTGGTATTAGTAAGTGTTATGATGAGTTATGTTGGTTATTATGTGAAAACATGAAAGTTTCTTAGAAATCACAAAGGGTTAAAAAATCAGATTTTGGTAAAAAGGTAACATAAAATTTAATTGACCATATCTCCTATTATATTCTGAATTTTTAAGTGTGGTCAAGTCCTAGAGTTAGATCTATGAGTTACCTAACTAATCCAAGTGGAATCACTGAAAAATGTATTGTAGATTTTCGTGCGGACTGATTTTAGCAAAGGAGTCAAAACTTCAAAATGTCCAAAAAGCTGCTGCCACGTTTTTGTAAGGGCTGTTTCGGCTACTTAATTAGTGAGAAAAATTCAGGCCTTTTGGGACATAAAATTATATGGTATAAAGAACATCGTGTTTAAAAATGAGCTCATTCCGACTTAAAATGAGTAAGTTATGACCATTTCAATATTTAGGTTTTTCTGACGAAAATGCTATAACCGGAGTTCTACAATCCGATGACCATGAAATTTAAACTGGAGGCTCACATTAACATGTGTAAGGTCTTGCCAAGATTTGGGAATTTTTGGAGTTAAACTTGAGGTAGCAAATTTCTTAAGGAATTAATTAGAAATTATTTTTTTAAAAATAGTAAATAAATTTTAAAAATTTCGAGAAAAATGTATGTTCATTATGAGACTATATTATGCTAAATTCCAGAAAAGAAATATTTTTGGGACTGATTTGGTATTTTCATGAAAAATATTTAGTTACGAATATATGAGTTAAATATGTTATGTAAAGTAACAAAGTTGGAAAATAGGATTTTATGGCTTGAAAATCCTATATAGAGCATATGCATATTTTTGATGAGGATTTGATCATTGGTGATGATATCTTATGAGTATGACATTTTTGAATGATTAAATGCATTATATGGTAAAGCGTAAACAATTGAAATAAATTGTTTATAAGTTTAAGAAGTGATTAAAATATTGTTATAAAGATTAATGATATTAGATTATAAGATTATTAAGTGATTGATAGCATTGGGATATTCTTGAACCCTGGATAAATTATATTATAAATGTTTAATATTATTATTTATCTCATTTGATTGATTCTTTATATCATTATCCTCATGCTTATATTGTGTTAAAAGTCATCTGTGGCTTACGTGCATAGATGGACTTGGTATGATTATGACCATAGATTGTTCGGTATAATCATGACCGTAATTGAAAACACGATTATCTTTGGCACGTGGTGCATGGATAATTCGTGGTCGTGATACTAAAGAATATCCTTGGCCTGTAGTGCATGGATGATTCGACGATGTGGATTAATTATTGAACTGAGTCTCAGCAATGAAATATTAATTCATGGATGTGGTAAAAGTCATCTTTGGCCTAGTGCATAGATGGACTTGGTATGATTATGACCAGGGATTATTCGGTATAATCATGACCGTAATTGAAAACACGATTATTTTTGGCACGTAGTGCATGGATAATTCGTGGTCGTGATACTAAAGAATATCCTTGGCCTGTAGTGCAGGGATGATTCGACGATGTGGATTAATTATTGAGCTGAGTCTCAGCAATGAAATATTAATTCATGGATGTGGTAAAAGTCATCTTTGGCCGTAGTGCATAGATGGACTTGGTATGATTATGACCAGGAATTATTCCGTATAATCATGACCGTAATTAAAAACACGAATATCCTTGGCCCTTAGTGTATGGATAATTCGTGGTCGTGATACTATTAAGCTGAGTCTCAGCATTATTGGTTTTATAGTTGTATATCTTTGGCCTGTAGTGCAAAGATAAATTGTTAATGAACATCTTTGATCGAATTGCAAAGATAAATTTAATGTTTTAAACGATAAAGGTATTCAAGGTATCCTCACCTCTTTATCATACCAAATACGTACGTAAATTTCGGAGCGAAATTCTATAAGAAGGGTAGATTGTGAGACCCCAGATTTTATGAATAAATATTTACTTTTTCTCGAAATAATTTTTTTTTATATTATGGTGTGGATTTGATAAAATAATTATGGTAGTATTTATAAATTTTGCAAAGTATGCAAGTTGTCATATAATATTCGATTGGTCGAGGAATATTCGTTTTAATAGGGAATATTCGTACAATGACACAATTATTGGTGGACCCCACAACGAAAATTATTGTCGGATTGAGAAAACGACAAAAATATTTTATTAAAAATAACGGCGGAAAGTTTTATACCATTGTTACTGTTGAACTACTCGGTAGTAAAAGTACAGTAATACGTGGTTGCATAGTAGCACACGTATTGATTATTGATGCTTACGTGAGAATTCACTTAGTTTTGCTTATTATTTGGATTCCTATTTTGCCCATTTTTCAAAAGAAATCGGTAAATTTTTTAATAAGGGTGGGGCCCACAGGTGGGGGCCACATATGGGGCCCAC